>VDFB02165215.1:0-21821 GCA_007258455.2 Sequoia sempervirens | reverse complement strand
AATTCATGAAAAATTTATGTGGACTAACCGGCTGCACCTTATAATGAATGAAGTGATTAGGGACATTACTGGGTTATGGAACAAAGGTATAGTGCCCATGCTGAAAACTATAAATAATGAGGTTGTAGATGGAATTACAAGAGCCAAATATGATAAAAGGGCTTTAGCAATGAAAACCATCACCAATCCAGTCGTGAAGTGTGCATCTCTCATGATAGGTCACAAGATATATTTCACAAACAAAGAGAACTCTATTTCAGCTACTAGTATTTAGACTGGGTTTGATATGGTCGAGAAAGGTGTTGATTATGACTTGTGCGAGTTTCTCCAGTTACAGCTACTCCAGAATGTGAATTCTTCGAACGAAAGGAAGTATACATTTAAATTTGGTTCCTTGATTGTGTGTTTACTGTTTTATTTCTTGAAAAGGCTCCCTAGGAAGAATGAAGAAGTATTCTGGAACCTATCCAGACCAATGGGACATCAAATTTTTGATCACATGCATAATCTTGGTAATTTGAACACTCAAGAGGATTCCCTAACAACATTCTTTGTTGTATTCAAAAGAAATATGAATGAAAGGGATAGAATTTTGAGAAAAAATGTGGAGAAGTATAAGAATGATATCATATTTCATGTCTCCATTGATGAATGTATGATTGAGGTTGTAGAACCTTGAACCATCTAGATTCAGCCTCTTGGATATGATATAACAGAAGAAGAATCTAAAGGTTATATGCAAAGATTGTTGAAGAATCCAAAGGACCCCAATGAACCTAGAATTGGGACATATGCTAAAAAATCTATGGAAATTCATATGGAACAATAGAAGCCTAAGATTAGGAAGAAAGTGGAGAAAATGCTTAAAGATGTTGGTTTCATTGATGAAGAAATTGCTCTTGGAAGAGCTAGAGGAGTGCAATTGGAAGCATAAACATCTGGTCCTAGGAGATACAGAAGGAATACCCTTGCAAAAACCTACACAGTCCTTGTAGCAAAGAATGAAACCAATACTGATGATAAGGGAAAAGGTCTTGTTTCCTCCGGACCTACTTCAAGATCTGGGAAAAGGAAAGAGACCCCTCTGATTGCCCCTGCAAAGAGAGGAAAGAAAGAAAAGGAAACAAGACATAAATTTTTTAGTATTACTGATCATCAAGACGAAGAAGAAGAAGAACCTGAAGCAAAGCTAGTAAGGAGAAAAAGAGGAGGTTTACCCTCGAGTGAAGGCGCATCTACAGAATCTGTTGGTTCTAAAAGAGTACATATTGTGTCATCTTCCGAAGATGAAGAAGAACATGATTTAAGTGTACATGTGCACACCAAGCCTAAATCGAAGAAGGCTAAGGTAGCTGATGAGACCTCTGCGGATCATAAAGATGAACACGATATTCTAGTAAGTTCTAACCCCCGATATAAACTTGATCCAACTCTTAATGCTTTGTTAACCTTTGAGAATGTGCTCCTACCCACAACTGAATTCTATGATAAAGTTGGAGAAGAAGATAAGAAAAAAAATATTTTAGTTGTTATTGAATACATTATTGTCTTAGAGGTAAAATGAGATAAGATAAGGAAAGATATTCCTGAAAGTATGTGGAGTGATCTGATGAAAAGGAGATCTGAGGCCATAGTTTTTGAAGAAAAGATGAGAAATGTACCCTATAATAAGATTGGGTCTTCCTTGACCCATGATGATCTGAAATCTTTGAAGAGGATCTATGTTGATATGTTCTGGATGAAGAGCAAAGGGAATATGTTGATGACAAGAAATAAGAAATTGACAAAGAAAGTAAGAATGGAAATAGAAAAGGTAATCCAAGACATAGTAGAATAGTATGGTATGCTCAAAAATGTTGGTGATGTTGCTACTAAAAATGCTGAGGAAAATGTTTCTCCGGGTACAGGTAATGAAGACATTCCTGATAATTTTGATGTCAAAATTAATATTGTTGATGAAGTTATTGAGAAAAATGAAGAAGAAGATGAGCCTGAGGTTCATAATGATGCTCCACTAGAGCATACTAAAGGAGAAGAAGGTAGTAATAGGCAAGGTAATGCTGAAGAGGAAGGAAAGGGCAATGAAGAAGTAGGTCAAGATAACCCTAAGGAAGAACATAGCAAAGATGGAAAGATGAAAATGAGGAAGAGGACAATGATGAAAAAGATAATGGTGAAGATAAAGATAAAGATGAGGATGAAGGTGAAAAGGATGAAAAGAAAGAGGAAGAAGAAGAAGAGGTAGTAGAGGAAGATAAAGAAAAGGAAAAGACAGAGGAAGAAAAGAAGGTCATGGAATCCTCCAGGAAAAATGAAGAAGAAAAAAATATTGTAAAATCATTGAAGTATCTCGATGATTTACCCTTTAGTGGTGATGTACTGAAAGGTTTGTTGTCTAAGCAAATTAGATTTTAACCGATTATTCCCAAAGAACTTTTGAAACTCCCTGTGATTGAGGGATATGTTGATGTGGAAAAGATGTCCTCAGTACATAAAGTTGTGTTAGGTGAGGCAATGCAAGCATCTGAAAGAAAGGAAATTCTTGAAACACATCAAAAGGGAATGGAACTAATGGAAGATGCTTTGAAAGATTTACAGGAAGCTATACCTAGTGCATCCATTGATACATCCCTTTTCCCTATTGAAAATCTGAGATTATTGTTAGACTCTTTCAAGGAGTATTCCTCTAGGCTTAACAAAAAGATAAGATAGGATTTAGAAGAAAATTTGGAGAAAATAATGTTGGATTTACATGACAAATGTGCTCTTGCACATTCTTGTGTCGAAAAATGTCTAGAAGTAGTGAAATTTTATGAGTCAAAGGTAGATGTTGTTCTCTCTTATTGCTTGAAGTTGCCAGATGCCACTTAGAATATCAAGATTTTCATGGAATCAATTAAGTCTCAACTGTCTACTATTTCTAGTACTTATAGTGTATCTAAAGATAAAGATAGATCAATCTAGAAGGCCATAACTGCACCTAGAGAAAATTTCTTTGCCTTGCATAAATAGAAGGAAGAAATTATCAAAAAATTTAGTCAATTAAGTGACATTGTAAGAATGGAATTCACTCCAGTTGGAGAGGCTCTGACTTTCTCTGGATGGCTTGAGAAGATAAACCTGATTCTTAATACCCCAGATGGTGCTAAAGAAACTCTGATAGAGATGGAATCTTTGAACAAGATGTTGTCTGCAACAAAAGGATGGCTGGGAAAAAGGAAAAATAGTCTAGGAAGGTATTCTGAAGGAGCTTCAAGGCTCGTCATCTTCCAGTTGCTATATATTTCTTTGTTTTCTTTGCTTTAATATTTTCTATTGGCACACCCTTTGTCCTTGATGTCAAAGGGGGAGTGAAGTGGTGAAATGTTGGTTTGAGGGGGAGAAATGTTATAAATAGAGAATTTTGTATATACTCCCTTTTTGGTTTTGGAACATGTTGCCATCAAAGACAAAGGGGGAGATTGTTGGAAAAATGGAGAAGAATATCCTAGTTTGTTACTTTTTGTTGTCATTGATGTCACCATGATATATGAGTTGCAACTACAAGATCAAGTCTGAAGTTACTCTGGTATTCTAGTGTGATATCTAAACTGGTATTTTGCTTACATCGTTCAATACTTTGATCTGCATTTGTTCTCTGGTGATCACTATTGCCTACGATTTTGGGAAGTGGTTTACAGGTGTCAGAAGCATGTTCATACAAGATCTCACACATCCATTTGTTTGTATGATGTCACGTTGATGTTTTGAAGTTATGCTTTTTGGTCCATCTCTGGCTGACCTAATGGATGTATTATGTAAATTAACTTTTGCTATGTGGACATATGTGCAACCTATTTTAGGTCCGTGCTGACTTGTTGAAGTGTGTGTATTATCTTTTTCATAGCTTGAGGCCGAAAATTGATATTTTGTAAATAATATGTGCATCTAATTAGGCCGACCTAATTTATGCTTGCAAAGAAATTGGGTATATATAATGGATAGTTTTTGAAGAAGATGTGTGTGATGATGTGAAGTAGTGCGAACATAATGAAATGTGTCAAGTTTGTTTATTGAGCTTTATTTGGAACTGAATCTACACTCATTAGGTATACTCTATTAGTTCATTTTCTAGCTGAAAGACATTCAATCATTGTAATTCTATAGGTAGTGAGCCTTTGTTTCTGGATAGTGAGTCCTGGTAGTAAGCCACCCATTTTGTAATATCTTATAACCTGTTATACTATATTGTGAGCTAGCACTCACCGTGGTTTTTCCCATTTTGGGTTTTCCACATAAAAATCCTAGTGTTGTTGTTTTCTCTGATCTTATGTTCTATTAATGCTTTTATTTATTTCTGATATTGTTTGCATTGGAATAATTGGATGGTATCTAAGCATAAAATTTAAGAAGATACTAATTCACCCCCCTCTCAGTATCTAGGATCTTTAAGATAATTGACATTTATTTTCATCTTTTTTGGCTCATGCTTGTCCTACACTAAGTGGGGGCAAGGGGTTAGTTAGCCTTGTCCTCATATGTCATTTGTCATTGTATCCTTTGGTTAGTTGACCGCCTTTAATGTACATATAAGAGCAAGCTTGGGATGTGGAAAACACTCCTTAAGTTGAATTGCATGTGACATACTTATTCATGATGTAGTTTGATTCAGAAACATATGACTTGGCATAGAGATTTCTGAATAAGCTCTCATGTCTTCTTCTACTTTAAAGAAATTTCTCACAGTAATGATGTTAGCAACCGCTTTAAATTGGGGGTGTACATTGACTCTCATGTTTCACTTCATGATTTTCTTTTTTCTTGTGATGTGTCCTTTTCTTGGTGGTGTCATTGGGCTTGATTTCCTCCGAGAGCATGATATTTCTTTGAATTTTCCTCTCTTGGAGACATTAGGCACAATTTTCCCTAAGAAGATACCTTACATGAGCTAAGAAAAATCCCTTTGAACATTCCTTACACTATATCACATTCACAATAATTGTTATATGGCAACCTTACATAACAAACTTTTCATGCCTATGGAGTCATCCTATTTGTTCATGAATTTCAAGCATACAAAGCTTTGGTTGTCTCATGAAGCTCGAAGTTCATTGTTGTGTCATGCATTATCAAAGTTATCATGAGGTATTAATTTGGTATGGTTTGATGGGAAGCCAATCTGAGGAATGACTTTCCCTTAGCCACTTGTGTGTGTATGTGAGAGCATATTGGTTGTATGTGTCTAACCTTCTTGGATTACTCACCTAGTGGACAACCTAAAGTTCTGTTGCCTCAAAGTGAGCATACATTTTTTGGAAAAATAGCTTAGATCTTATCCACATCATTTTGGACAAATGGTTGAAGCTTGATCCACCTCTTTTTAATTTTGCTTGTTTTTGTTTTTGTTTATTTTTGTTATTTACATTGCATGTTTATGTATCTTGATGTTTCATATTATATGCCTTGTGCATGTCCTTTTGTGCTTATGTTAGTTTGACTTATGATCTTGGATCCTAGGGGCTTGATCACCTCCTCGATCTTTGTTATCCTCTAGACCATTTTCATTAGTACGATTGGACCCCTCTTGAATGTCTACTTTAGTGTGTGTTTGAAGCAAGTTCATCCTCTCACTAAAGTGGGGGCTAAATGTAGTGTCAAAAAAATGTCATTGTGTACATTTTTCACACTTAAATTGGGAATAATTAATCATAGATTGGACTTGATATTTCCTTGATCTAGTGTTGTGATGATTTTTACACATCAACATTAGGTTTTGGGCCCTTTTAAAGCTAAATAAACCTAATATTTCCCTAATTTACTATTGTAAAGTGTATTTTTTGCACCTCCACATTAAATTTAGGAGGTTTGTAAATAAAATGGACCTAATTTAGTGGTGTAATGTGTTTTGCACATTCACTTGGGATTTATGACCCTTCTAAGCTAAATAAACCAAATTTTGCCTTAATTTAGTGTTATAAAGTGTATTTATTTACACTTTCACATTGGATTTTGGGCCTCTTACATTTATGACCTTAATATCATCATTAATAGGCCTCTATGACCCTATATTATGCATCCTAAGGAATATTGTAATAAAAAACAAAAAAATATCAACAAATAAGCTTAATTCACACACTCCCCGACACTTTAGCACTCAAAATAGGCCCTGTGGGCCCCATTCACCACAGATGGCAAATGAGTCCCATTTGGCCTATTTTCAAGGTTTTGAATGGGAAAAACTAGGTTTTAAGTTTAAATTTTATGTATGTTAGCCTTTGGGATCTAATACACGACATCTTAGATGAATTTCCTATATAATTGAGCTTTCAAATCATTATTTCACATAAGCGTACATGTTATCAAGTCAAGAATTCAAGAGTTAAGCATTGCAAGACTTCACAAGATCATATAGAGAGCATTCAAGATCATTTTTAAGGCATTCAAGGGAAGAATGTTTCATCAATTGTTGCAGCAATTCAAGATCCATCATCATGTCAAGCATATTAAGCATCAAGCATGTTATTGATCTAGTGTTGTGATGTAGCATTGAAGATCCAAGATCAAGCATTGTTCTACTCCTATTCTCAAGATCAAGATCTACATCCTTCATGACCATTTCATGTTGAGTTGTAGATTTACAAAGCATAATTTACAAGGCATTATTCAAGGTATCATTGTTCACGTTTCATGTCCTATATTTCATGATTCATGTCCTTGCTTTAGTGTTTAATTATTTAGTTTAATTACCTAAAAGGGGTTTGACCAAGGCAAACCCCTATTCCCTTACACTCAACACTTTCTCTCTATTTCTTTGTGTAATTGTAGATCTAGGTGCTTTGAAGACTTGAAGGATCATTGAATATTAGGTCACAAGATTGGAGAAAGTTATTGGAATTGTCCTCTCATTTGCAAGGTTGTATTCTTCACTAAAAGTCACCTACAACCTCAAAATTAGGGTTTCAGATATAGAAACAAACAGGAACAAAAATAGAAGAAATGGAAGACAATATTTAGGTTTTAAAGCTCCAAAAAACCCTAATTGGACTCATTCACCACTTCTGGTGAATAAGTCCTAGTTTAGGTCAATTTTAAGATTCTTTCGGTTTCAGATACCCTTTTTTGAGAAACTTGTTCCTATATAGAAACCCAAATCTGGGACTGATTAGCCGATATTGGCCAATGAATCCTAGTAGGCCTAAATTTCAAAATTTGTAGCATTTCCAGTCTTCATTCAAGCCCCTACAATTTTTCAAGTGCACACTTCTGATTTCACAACTTTCTATGATGATTTATATGAATTTCTAGGTCATTTTGTAAGTCATTACATCATATTAGGGTTTAGTATTACAACTTACATTTCATTTTTATTTTCAAGTTCTTACTTGGTGGTGAACCCCTCATTAATCTTTAAACATACCCTAGGATACCCTTCTAGAGTAGATGTCTTTCCTCCATTCCATACTTGAGGTTGAGATCTCTAAGGTTTCCTTGACTGTAGCAAGTGTGAAATAGGAACCCTAACCTTGTGTTCTATTCCTACAAGGTGGGGAGTACTATTTCCGTTACTACAAGTTGACATTAATGACAACACTACTCAATAGAAATCATGTTGACATCAATGACAATAGCTTAATACTTGCAACACAAGGAGGGAGGCCTTTAAGGTTATTTAATAAAAGGGGTTTCCATGGGAAACTTAAATTCTAACCCCTATCTCAGTTAAGGATGGAAGGATGATTTTTAATTCCAATGGCCTCTGTGAGGTTCCTATTGAAGTACTTATCTTCTTTGAAAGGGATTTTTTGTTCTCTAAGGCTATGCAATAGTTGGTCTTGAAAGAGTTCTCAACTAGCGTCGATTTCATCCATCTTTCTAAAATCATTTCTTCCCTCATTGGAAAATAAAGTTCCTTCATCAAGAACTCATCTTATTTTGTGTAATTAATTGAAGATAAGAAATTACATGAAAATCACATTCTCGTGAGATTTGATGCCATCTCTCTCTTCTCCAAAGTCCTCATCTATGACTTAATTGAGCATATTAGGAAAAATAAAAGTTACAAAATCACCTCCTTTGTTGAGTTATATCTTAGATCCACTTTTTCTCCTTCCAAGGTGTAGTTTATGAGCAAGTTGGTGGGGTGGCTATGGGTTCTCCACTCTCTCCCATTGTGGCCAACTTGTACATGGAACACTTCAAATATATTTCCCTTCATTCCTTTCCCCTCAAACCAAAGTGGTATAAATGCTATGTTTATGATACCAACATATGTCAGCCACATGGTCATGAAAAACTTGAATAATTTCACTCACTTAAATAACATATCCTAATATGGGTAAAAGCACAAAGTTGTGTCACACTTTCGGCCAAATAAATAGTTTTGAGTGAAATATTTTTGACCAAAAAGGTTTTTGGATGAATAGGTTTCGACCGAAACCATGTCACCTATACATGGCACACATGGTTTTGGCCACATAAGTTTCAATTTAATCCCAAAAAAATAAATTTTCCTTTGTCGACTTTGAAATTTGATTTTTTAATGTGTGAGGTTTCTATAGAGAGGGTTTCGAGCAAAACCCTTTCTATAGAAACCCTTTCTATTGAAAATGTCTATGTGGTATCCTAATTGGCAACCAACACAACTTTTTTCAAAATTTTCTAAAACTTTCAACTTCAACTAAGTATTTCTTTAGTTAGAATGATTTTTCTACAAAAAAGAAAAATACCCTTTTATAGAGCTTGGAGTGGTCAAACCAATTATGATTTTTTTTAATATTTTGATTAGTTTTAATTACTTATTTTAAAATAATGCAAGTAGGTTGTTAAAGTTAAAAAAGAGGTTGTTTATAAATTTTAAAAGCATAGTAAAACATGCTACTTTTTTAAAAAAATATATAAGTACAAGAGGAGAGAGTCTTTTTCAAAAGGGTATATTTTGTTTTCTGAAAATGATTTAAAAAATTGAAAATAGTTGACGGTCTGTGAAAATTGTCAAATTCTGATAGGTTTGACTTTAAAACATTATTACAAGAAAAATATATATCAAAAATGGTATGAAGGACAAGGATAAATGCAACAAGATGTAGTGTATGGTCGATAACTTTTTACCCAAAATTGATGAAATTAAAATTTTAAATGAGATTCTCATATTTCCACCACAATATAAATTATGCTTTCTACTTTAAATTTAATAAGCAATTATTATTCATTTCTATTCAATTTCACTTAATTAAAAGTCCCTGATTGATAGGTTGATTGAAACCATCTATAGCTTTCAAATGGTATCACATTTTTGGGAATCCGCAAACATGCATCACATTCATGCTTTGCATACTATAGGATTAAAAATTTGAATTTCGTGGAAATTTTGACGGCTAAGGTGCTCAAACATACAAGTTTTTTATATTTTTAAAATTTGTACCAAAACTATAATTAATTATTTACTTGGAAAAAAATTATAAAAATATGCATCACATCGGGAATTGAGTCCTCTACTTATATCTAAAATATTATTATAAAAAATATTATCATTTAATTGTGGTTAGGTGGCCTATAAACACCTATTTTTATTTTTTCCCCGAAATTTAAGTACTAATGATTGAAATTTCCAAATTTTCACCAAATAGGATATATTTTTTAAAACAAACCTTATTATTAGTTTAGAAACTATATTCAATTTACTACAAATTATATTCTTACATATTTTTAGAAATAATATAGATAACTTATTCATTTTTTATGTCAAGTTGCCTAACTCCATTTTTAAATTTTTACAATTAAGGGCCCTTTTTCCATGATGATCCCCAAGACATATGCAATTTTTTTTCCATGCACAAGATATTAAAGTTACCTATTTGGAGAAAAAAAAAGGGAGAAATGAAGTTTTTTTCAATTTATTTCTTGACGGCCCATGAAATCACTTTTTTCTAAAATTTTCAACATTCCAAAATCTATTCTTAAATTGATAAAAAGTTAATGAAAACAATTTTTTTTTAAAATATGAAAAATTATAGGAATAAACTTCATCAAAATTTCTACATTTCATTAGTTTACATCATTTTTAAATTAAAAATATAAAGACCACTTTTATGTGGTCGGTTCATAATTTTTTTCCTATTGGTTGATTCCTTTTATAAAAATGTGACACAGTTTGTGCTTTACCTATAATGATTCTTTTACCAAATAAATCAAATCCATTAACAAAATTCTCTTTTTTGATTTCCTTCTCATCAAGAAAGGAGATGGTTCCATATCTCGTAATGTCTTCCAAAAATTCACCCACACTAACCTTTACCTTCACTCATCCTCTCACCATCACCCTAGCCAAAAAATATAGAGTTTTCAAAACTTTTCTTCTAGGTATTTTTTGATATGTGATGGTGAGTAAATAAACCAAGAGTTAGGCAATCTCTTACAAGTTTTCAAATTAAATGCTTACAAAATGAAACACAACAATAGGGAATTTAATCAAGAAAAATCAAGGTTCACTCTCCAACCCAAGGTCTCTCTCCCTCCTTCCCTCCCCATAACTACCCTACCCTATGATGAGGTGTTTGCAATAAAATCTCTAAAATTATCCTTCTTAATTAAACTTTCAATATAATTTCCACATTAAGGAATCACATCCCATCACTAGAGACCCTCAAGATCTTTTTCTTAACTCGGGTGTCAAAAAAGTAATGTATAATTCTTGCATTATCCCTTATAATAGATATTAAATAGGCCCCTATATCAACACTAGAATCAAAGAACAATGTGCTAACATTAGAAACACATAGATATTAAAATAAGTCGTAGATGAGCACTCTTCCAAGACAAAACATCGCATTTTCTTTATAAAACACAAAAATGGACTTTTTCTATGTAGATAATTACTTCAAGAGGAAGCCCAAAGAGGCCATTGAAATCCACAATTTTAACTCTTCAAACTCAATTGAGTTGGGGATTGGAATTTAAGTTTCTCATGGAAAACTCTTTTTAATAACCTTAAAAGCCCCCCTCCTTATATTTCTTGATTTCCCTCCTACTTATAGTCATCCATTCCCTCCCTTCCCTTAGCCTCCTATGTTTTTTCACATGTACCCTTCTTTTCCATCCTTCCATTCTTTGTCTTGTCTCTCCTTTCTCTAGTGGTGCTAATTGTTACTTCCTTCTCCTCTAAATCAATTTTATTTCATCTTTTCTAGTTCTAAATACTATTATTCCTCACTATATTAGTTTCTTCTTCCTAATAATATTTCATAATTTATGTTTGATTTTAATTTTATATTATTGTTTCTTACAATAGTTTAGTTTTTATTATAGGAAGTAGAAGATTATTACTTTTTAGCAATCTATTTTTTTCTTTAGTTCTTAGTTTTATTTCTTTATATATTATAATAATTTATTAGTCCTTAATGGACTACAATGATATATTATTTTATAATAAAGTCTTCTATGTTTTTTCTTCATTGTTATTAGGCCTTATAAAATAATTTTATATTTGATTATATTATTTCCTTTATACTTTTTATATTATTACAATATGTTTTTATTCTTTTATAGATTATAATAACATTTTATTTTTATATTAATATACTTTTATCATTATTTTTTTCCTTGGATAAAAGCAACAATGCCACTATAGCTTATATTAGATAGAAAAAAGTATTACATAGAGTGATATTCCCTAATTGACGGGGGCAATTACAACCAAATATTAATCTGCACAACTTTTATAAGAGCTAGAAAGCTTTGAATTTGGAGGAAGGAACATGTTGGAATGGAGGTCTTACATAACATGTTTATACAAAAAGTGATATGCATTAAAATTGGATAGGGTATTAAAAAATAACTCTTCACCAGCATATGGATGAACATTTAGCTGGGCTACGGGTATTGGCATGGTGTGATGGTTTATGAGTGGCATTGTTGTTCTTGCCACCAAGGGTATGCAGATCATCAAGGAAAAACAAGTAATTCTTTAAGTGGCAAAATTCAAAAATCTGTTAGGAAACTTGATGTAAAAATTTGAATGTTATCTATATTATTTCAAAATATGTAAAATAGAATTTGTGGTGAAAATTGAGTCTAAAGTTTCTAAGCTACTTCAGGGTTTATTTAAAATAAGTAAAATCTATTTGGGGAAAAATTTGAAATTTCACGCAAAAGAGTACTTAAATTTCAAAGTGGAAAAAATAAGAAGTAGGTAATCATTCTAATTCACATCCTAACCATATAATAAAATGATAATATTTTTATAATATTTTATATATAAGTAGAGGACTCCATGTCCTGATGTGATGCATATTTTTTTGCATTTTTTTTCCAAGTAAATAATTAATTACTAATTTTATTACAACATTTTAAAAAATATAAAACTCATATGTCCGGACCACCTTAACTTGATCAAAACTTCATGAAATTTAATTCTTTTTTTTAATCCTATAGTATGTGAAGCATAGAATGTGACGATATTTTGGATTCAAAAAAATGTGATACCATTTGAAAGTTATAGATGTTTTTCAACCACCTCTATCAATTCAGACTTTTAGTCATAATTCTAATAGAAAACAAATAATACCTATTTATTAAATTCATATTGGAAGCATAAATTTATATTGGTGAAAGATGAGAATCTCTCTAAAAAACCCTTTTGGTTTCACATCAGACTATAAAAAGGTCGCCAGCCACATACACTACAAATACCCATATTATTGCCACTTTTTGGCACATCATGATCTCAAGACATACCCCAAGGTTCAAACCCTCATTGGGGTGGTATTGTTGAATGGTTGTATTCTAGTTCATAGCCTTGTCAAAAGTATTTTACCCATTGAATTAAAAACATTTAGCTGGGCTAAAACATCATGTAGGTTATTATCCACAAGACAAGTGACAAACAAATGTAACAAAAAATAATTTGACCAATTTGACAATACATTACTATGATGCATGAAACCACCCACCAAACAACACCAGACCGAAAATTATATTTGTACAAAGTGATTGAAAGAGAAGTGAAACTGGAGATAGAAGGAAATAGGTAAGTTACTACCAAGAATTTTACTAGTTTTGGGTACCAAGTGATGATTACCAGATTTTCACTCATAGGTTCAATCAAGAATTTATTTATTTTAAACTGAGAAAATGAGGTATATTTTATTAACTTTCCTACATTACATTCAGATGTATAAATGAAACAATCCAAAAAGATTTCAATTACAAATTATAGCATTCATACACATCTATGCAACAGAAGAAAGATTCTAATCTTTGTAGAAAAGAGTAATCTTTATTGGATATAAAAGTGTACATTATCTCACACAAGCCGTGAGATTGACTTAACTTATTCAATACAAATTATGAAAAAAATTCATACATGAATAAGTAAAGAAAATCAATGAATGTGCATAGAAGGAGGGTAACCAACCATTGCTTGTGAATGACTGGTCTTGACTGGTGTTGCTTTGTTTTGTTGTTGTACCAAGCTTCATCTATTCCTTCTAGCCTCATACCGCTTGTAGTCTTGCATATGACAGTAAAAATGGTGTTAGAGCATGCTCTAAGCAATGACTGATTACAAACATTCTATACACATTCACCCTATCCATGTAAAAACCAGTCATAATGTGTATCAAAAAAGCTATGTGTAAATTTTAGGTGTCCCATAAAACCATTGGAGTCATCAAACACACCTAAAATATACATGTTTTTTCTAACTTGTTTGCTTCATATGTAGTTATAGGTGTAATCATGTCTTTGTTTTGTTCAATTACAAAATGAGTGGTGGAAGTGTTGCTCCCACAAGGGTTGAGCCCAACTCATAATTTATGCACAACCTTTTTGGTACACTTATGTGTATTCAACAACACAAATTATCATGTTAGGAATCTTCAACATCAAATTTTGAAATGTAAACTACAATTAAATAGTGTGACAATGATAGGTACTTGCTCATTGAAATAGTGAAGAGAGTATAAAACAACATTATCATTCAAAAGTACTGTCATCAAGCAACAACATGGACTAAATTTTGTGGTGTTCAAGTCATAAATCGATAGCTGTTATCTATGTTAATTCTGTCAAGAGTTCACAATGGTGGACATTAAGCAAATCATAGGATCTTCAAGCAATTTGAAGGAAATTTAAGTAAGTCAAGAAGGAGCAAGCTGAGATATACCATAACAACATGAGGTGACAAAAAACTCTATTTTGCAAGTGAAGCAGCATGTTCAAGAAGCATAGTGTAATGAAATATTTGGATAACTATGTCATATTGTGTTAGGGAGTATTTTTTTTTAAATGAATGAATATATGGAAGAGGACAAGTTTCTTTACACCATTATTTAACATTTGTTGAATTTCAATGCTTTATACCAGATCATGAAGTTCTATGCATGATATAGAGTAAAGTGATAAATCAAGAAAGTAAATAAATCTATGTATCAAAACAGGAAGAATGTATTCAATGCAAGAAGCAATACATATTCAATACAGAGGCCCTTGTGCACTATATAGACCTAGAATGTGTGATGCCTATGAAAGAGAGATTATGAAAATATACCAATATAATGATCGAAGTATTCAAATAGGGGTTCTAATATCTACATAATAATCATGATGTCCATGAGGTTTGTAGAGATATGGGTTATACAACATTAAAAAGTGTGATGTCAAGAATAATTGACAGGTTACAAGTAAAGGCAGTAATCAAATGGCTAACAGAGAGGTCAAACCCTCGAAACATATTACAAGGAGTATAAACCTAGAACATTTTTTGAGATCCCTGATTTATGAAATGTAGAAGATTCTCAGTCATTGGAAAGGTTTATACCCAGAATCCAAGAAAATGAAGATTAAAGGCCTGAGCTTAGATAGGTATGGAGGATTAAATAGAACCTATATATTACCTACATTTTAGGATTTTCTCATATACATAGAGGTGTGAAACACAAAATATTTGTAGCTATTAAACCCACATGGGTCAACTCAAGCATCTTCCATGAAATTTTTTTAAAGATGGAAAATAGAAATCTAGGCCGAACCATGGCCATCTTGATGGAAATGTATAAACTAAAAAAAATAGTGAGAACAAGCCTCAAATATCTACAAGAAAATGGAGCAAGTGGGCAAGTCATGTTTACAAAAAAAAAAAAAAAACCCTCGACCCAGAGATGGATCTTGAACAAATACCAATTGAAAACCCTTGGGTACCTACAAAAGATTAAACCCATGACATGGGTTTCCTATCTTTTTTCAAATGCTATACAATAGAGATCACAACATATAAAGGCAGAAAGTTTGAAGTTTATAGCAAGTTTTCTCAACAACCATTATCATTTCCAGAAATATAAATGAAGAATGTGAAATAAAGTCATGACCTACTATAAAACAACAAGATGGCATCTTTTCTATAGAAAACCCTCAAATTTATAGAAATAATAATTATTTGAACTAGCATTGGTTTTCAAAAACCCTTGAGCTTGTAAATTTCTAAAAAAGTAAATATTCATAAAGGAAAAGTAAAGACACGCTAGAGTTTTGCTTCAAATTTCAAGAAAAAAGGAGACCACAGAAAAGAATCCTATGGTTTTGAATAAGATCTTCATGGTGACCAACAAAGAAAAGAGAGACAAAATGTCATGGCCTATGAAGCCTAAAACCATGAATTAATTTTTTTATTCATCTTTTCTTATCAACAAAGGATATACCAGTGTTATGAAGAAAAATCAAATGAAGTTTTGTAGAAATGATACCTCTATGACTGTAAAATCCACAATGAAATCCTTCTATAGGGTTGACGGTAGTGTTAGCTTTTTCCTGAAGCTTCTATAAATGAAATGAAAAGAATAATTGATTCTCTTTTGCTTTTAGTGTTTCAAACCCTATATCAAATACCGATGAAAATGATTTTTTTCTTCTGTTTGTCTTTGCTTCATAAAATAAAGAATAAAATAATACTCCCCACGGGTTATTTATCATGATTATCATGACTTAGGCATTTCATATTAGGCATTTTTATATGCACTTTGACTTAGTAAATCCTTTTGAGATTTATCTATGGTCAAATGCATGAAGGTGAAAGATCTTGTATTTTTTGCATTATTACATATTGTAAATAACTAATTCTAAATGATAATTTATAAATCATTTAGTTTAAGTTATCATCTTTAAATGCAAAATAAAGGCATGTGTTCATATGACCAAGCCATGTGGGAAGATAAGATACATTTGTATTTATGATCATTGAGGGCATATAGGGGAGTTGGAATTTTTTTGCCAACATGAGGAAGAAATTTAGGAATCATTCATCACTTTGTTGAGAGAATATAGACTATTTATTTTCATTTAGAGGATTTTTAGAGGTGTTTATGGTTTGATTGAGTCTTGCATGACTTTTTCATCCATCATGAGCTCTTTTTGAGAGGATATAGGTGCTATATTTTAGGCCTTCTTGATCCATCAGACCCAAGAAGCTTCTAGAGCCATTCTTGGTGGAAGAATTTTTGGGCTTGCTTACTTAATCTCTTTTGTAACTCTTTTAAGAGTGAGCTCTTTTTATGCAGCTTTTAGACTTAGTGACTTTGACAGTCCTAAGGGAGATTCTTGCAAAATTTTGTAACTCACATGGACATGAAATACAGTACAGACCTTGGAAACATTGAATGGAGTTAGTTTTTCCTTCCTTATTCTTTTGCTTCATTTTGTGCAATTCTTGATTGACTAGATTACTTGTGAAATATTTCCATTTCCTGATAAGTGTGTCTCATATTCAACACCTTTTTAGCAAGGAATGTGTTATTGTAGGTTATAATCAAATTCAGAAATGTAGGTTACTTTAGCTATGAAATATTTTTCCTCCTAAAGATTCATGCATTAGACCTATTTAAAAAATATTTATGCAAAAACACATAAAAATAGGTTGTGCAATTTTTTTTCTTCAAATCATTGTATGTAAGTGTACTAAAATCTGAATTTCTAGTCCAAATACTACTTAGGTGTATCACCATTAGGAAGTAGTATTTACCAGTTTCATTTTATTCATTTTCAGCAATCTTTCTCCCTTTTTCCCTCCAAATATCAGTAGTATTAGGTGATTACCAGCTAGGAAGCCAAACTTCTCCAAAGTTTTGGTCTCATTCAAAGTGGGATCATTCCCATGTTTCACTAGATTTATTAAGTCTAAATTCAATAGGGTGCAAATTTTAGTGATAATAGTGATATCCACGAGATTGGAGAGAAACATAAACACCACCTCATTAAGAATAGAATTTGGAAAGTCTGAGAGCCAGGCACCCCTACCACCCACCTAATGGAAACCTCAACTTGATCACTCTTAAACATAAATTTTTTCTTGCACTTCAAGCTTGTGAAATGGAGGGAATCCTTTAATTCCCAATATTTTCAAGGCATAAAGACTCTAAAATATGAAGCCATCACTACAAGAATCATTGAGAAAAAGAGTATGCTCAACCACATTTTGTGAAAAAAACCAAATGAAGAGCATATATAATCAAGAAAACATGGAATTAATTCATCTTGAAAGAATAGACAAGAAAGAATTATTGCATCACATTATGCCAAAGCTCATGGATATCAATCTATACCCCAAGTACAAAAACTCAATGAGATAAGCATACACCTGCACATGTGACTTGAAATATTATCAGTAAACATTTAAACCAAATATGTTGAAAATTGAAGAGTGGTGACAAAATTTCTAGATGTACACCACAAAAATAAAATATAAAGCTACTTCATAAAAATGGCACGAGGGATGTGAAACTGAAATACCACAAACTAGGAAACAAATCCCAAGTGTGTCTCTACAACATCTAAGGAACACTTAAACACCATGGAAGTATAATTTCACTTCCAATATTAATGTCACATGAACAACATATGAGAGAAACATGTTTTCAAATAACCCAAGATCAAACTATACTCTCTCCAACCTCAGTCTACATGTAGTGCAGAATACACATAGGCTGGTGAAGGAGAGAGAAAATTGATGTAGCTGGAGAAAAAATCTCAATATCCACAAATATTTATATTCACCACTAGAAACTGAAAACAATTCTTCCCTATTGGCCAATGTGCAATTAAAGTACACAAGAAAACAAGGAAGAAATTGAAAAAGATTGTTACCACAAAGCCCCGCTAGGGAGATTTTGTTTTAACAAACCTTGCCACTTTGATAGAAGTTGGAAGCACTTATGAAACATAACATGCATCACCCATGACCCATTCAAGGATGCACAAGATATATATCATCAACAAGTTCTTAGCAAGTACAAATAAATGCACACCATTTTAAAGAAGAAACAAGCATAGAATATCCCAAACAAAATAATGGAAAATAGAAGCACAAATTTGTTTACCAAAGATACCTTTATTGAATAATAATTTCCATATAATTTATGAGAAAAAATAGTGTAAGGAAGAGACCTTTCAATTGCCTTGTTATCCAAATTATCAGTAATAACATTAGCCTCTCCATAACAATGCATAATTTCAAAAGATATGAAGTTTTGAAGCAAATATTTGGCATGGTTTAACAAGAATTTATATGCCAAGAATCTAGTGCATTCCTTGATAGAGCACTAATCACAACTTGAGAACCCCCTTCTACCACAATATCAAATATTTTGAAACTAAGTGCCAATTACAAACCAAGAATCAAAGCATTAAATTTTGCAACATTGTTAGTACCAATACAGAACATTTGACAAAACTCCCCCAAAATAACAACCTTATGATCCTTTAGTACCATGCCTACTTTAGATTTGTCAAGATTCCCTTGTGAATAACCATCAAAGTTTAATTTGAACATCCCCTTTGGAGGAGGAGCCTATTTCACTTCTTTCCTACAATTAGTAGGACTCCAAGCACAAAACCCTATATAGGAGGAGGTTTCAGGGATGTCAAAGAATTTAAAAGCCATGCATCCTAGGAAGTGAAGGATTTATTCACATTAGAATTCCTCAAGGAAAAAGACACATGACAAGTTTTGAAATTGTAGATTCAATTTTTTTGATGGCTTAATTTACTCCGAACACCTTCTTCCTAAAAATCTAGTTATTTCTTTCTAACCATAATTTCCAAATAAAAATGGAAGGACTCAAATCCCAAATGTAATAAAATGAATAAGATTTAAATAAAGAGGAACAACACTAAAACTATTTTAAAAGAGAGCAATCAAAAGGACCAAACTAGCACTTCTCATTTTCTAACTACACCCAACATTTATTAGCAAAATCACATGATAAAAGATTATATGTATCCTCATATTCCCTACCATAGAGGACACAAGGAAATAGAGGAGTAATACCCAAAAAATCCTTGATCACATTCCATAAAAAATTATATTTTTTAATACCAACCATGTAAATACATCCGCTTTAGGAAAAACAACTCGATCCCAACATAACTTGGAAGGCCATTCAAAAGATTTTGATTAACTTACTATCAGTTTATAATCATATCTTACATTATAAGAAACTACTTTTGACTTCAGCCAAATGATATGATCCTCCTTGTTGGAGAAAAAAACCTATCGATTATTATGTTCCTGTCATAAAGAACCTTTCAAATTTGAGGCACAAATAGAAAATCAAAATACCTACATTTCATTAAATGAGGAGAGAAAGAAAGACCAATTAGCATATAGTCCCTCACCTTAAACCCCCATAAGATTAAATAAGAATAGAAGCAATTAAATTCCATTTACCAAAGGACCTAAGGGATTTGTGACCATTCCAAGCATCATCCAAAAATAATGTCTTCTCACCATTATGAATGACCCAAGACAAATGTGGACGAATGAGAGATCTACAAGATGAAATGAAATTCCAAATCTTAGACCCCTAGGGGATATGTTTCATTGTGAATATCCATTCTCTTTCTAAGGAGTCAAGGTACTTATGCCTCATTATTTTACACCATTTTACATTTGAATTAGCATATAATCTCCATAAAAGTTTCACCCCTAAGGCCTTGTTCTAAAAAACCAAATCCCTCAAACCTATGCCTCCCAAATCCTTTGGGAGAAATTTTTTCCCAAGAAACTAGTGGAATTTTTTTTGCCTTGAAATTTTTTCCTAAAGAAAATACATAAAATTTGCACTTTCTTCAAATCATCATATTGCACTTTTTGGGATCTTTAAGGCTCAGAAGCCTTGGGTATATCATTCCTGTCACCAAAAAAATGTATAGTTGCTTTTATACTCCTTTGGAGTCTCTGTGTTTGACTTGATTTTTCCATGAAAATGTTGCTATTATTAGTCAACTTTATTCTAAATGGAGTCTCCCAAACATTCTTCATTCTTGTGAAGGTGATGTAGTGTTGAAACATTTCTGCTTTTCTAAGAACTCATATTCTAATTCACCTAAAATCATTTTATCTCCTTATTCTCTTTTGAGAATGCATGAGAATCACAGTAGATTTCACCTTTTTTACAGTATATTTCACTATTTCAGCCTTTCTCATGTCTAAATGGCCCCTTAAGCAATTTTCAGGTTGTTTTTTAGGTGCTGTTGTTAAGGATATTCCTGTTAATTTGTATTTTAGAATTGCATTTCCCTTAATTTTATGTGAGACTAAGTCTTTTAATGGTGACTTAGTCCTTTAACCTGACTCCAAATAACTGCAGAAATTTCAGGTTTGTGCTCCTTGTAGTTAACGTTCTTACTTTCGGGAAATTTTAGTAAAATCAAGTATAAATAAGGGTTTTTCACCCATTTTACATCTACAATCATCTATCTCAAAATCACATACAATCTCTTGCACTCATAAGCATTCAGGCAAATCAAGCATTATCAAGTCAATCTATTAGAGTTCTTCATTGTACATCTTTAGATTTTGAGCATCAATGGTGTGGTAAGTTTATGGAATTTTCATGTTATCTATTTATCACTTTATCTTCATTCTATTTCATTATTTAGGGTTTGATTATCAAAGTGGGGTTTGACCAAGGCAAACCCCTATTGTCTAACCCTCAATCATTTTTCCCCTTTTACATGTGACTTTTGTATTTGGATTTGTCAAGCAATAGGTGCTAAAAAGTGATCAAAAAGTGCACAAATTCAATCAAGTCAAGACAACCCTAATTCAAGCTTGGAGATAATTTTTGCCCCATTTTCTGTAGAATCAAGTGTGGACACTTGTCAAAAAAGGAAGTGCATACCCAAGACTACAAGATTCTGTCCCAAATTTCCTGAAATCTGTATGAGGACTAAGTCACCACTAGTGGTGAATTAGTCCTGCTTCAAAGGATGAAAATTAATTTTGACATTTCTAGATACCTATTTGGCAGATTCTCATTCTGACAAAGTTTCTCAAAACTAGAACTAGGTCACCCAGACTAGCATAAGTATCCCAATCAACATTTCAGTCAGTTTTTCAAGATTCTAAAATCTTCCAACACCAAACTTTTGATTCCAGGTGCACATCTTCCATTTTTTTTTGTTATTTCATCATTTAGTTACATTTCTTAGGCATTTCTTCATATCACATGTGTTTTCCAACACTTTACATTTTCATAGTTTTGCATCATTAAATCATTTCAATATCAAATCAAAGCATTATGACCTCTTAATTAGGCATAATACTTATCATTAACATTAGTCTTGAATGTAAAACCTTGCATTTTGGTCCCCCATCCAATCCCATTTCTCCTTTTAGGTGAAAAACACTAGGAGTAAAGCATTGTGAGGGGTTAAACCAAAATAATCATTTACATTAGCAAAGCTTGAAGAACTAACTTAATCATCACCAATTTCCTAGCTAAGGAAAGCCATTTGGACTTCCACAATAAAACCCTATTTGAAATAGATGTTATGATCTTTTCCCAAAATCTATG
>VDFB02165214.1:0-39812 GCA_007258455.2 Sequoia sempervirens | reverse complement strand
TAATAGCGATTACTAAGAAAGGTAATTCCACCAACTCTACCAAATAGTTTACCATAGGAACAATAAAAGCAGAGGCTTTGAAAGGAACTCCATGAAACCAAGCTCTCTAAATGGTATATCAAACTCTAGTTCAAAATATTTTAGATGAGGCTACTCCCATAGCTCTCTTACTTGCTTGACAAATCCTTGAAACTCTATATTGATTTTATTTTTCCTATCCCTCTCTTGTTGTTCTTCCTCAATTTCATCAGGATCGTACATTGACCTTCTTTCCCCTCCTAAATTTTGGACCACATCCATTACCTCCACATAAAACTAGACATCCTTGGTCTTCTTGGTTCCCATGCCGTGATATGGTTATGCAAATGAAAATGGAGCAAAGTAATCATCTCCTTCTCCATTGGCTGGAATAATGCATGCTTAATGTTTTGATACATGGTATCAGCTCTCTCTTTTGCTCTCATGGTTGAATGCTGAAATCCATTATGGTGGGCCTCCAGAGTTCCAGTCATCTTTCTTCCTCTTCCACCAAATTCTAGCCTAATCCACAAGTCTACCAACCTAATTGGATTTGTTTATGAAAAGTCAAGTCTCCCTGACCACTAGTATTAGCTGTAACTTTTTGAAATTTTATTATGGTATGTGCACCTTTGATATGATGTAATATGATTATGGTTTCTGCCTCATATGTTGTAATATTAGATATATAATAGAAAAAATAGATTATTGCATGAAATAAATAATAACTTTTCATTTTAAATGGTTTTTTTAATAAGTGTAACACCTGCCTCAAGAAGATCAAGATGATCCTCGACATGATATAGATCCACAAAATATTGGTTATGTCGGTATAGATCACATGGTAGAGGATGATTATGATGCAAATATGGAAGACACCGAGGCAATTGACAATGATGATGACAACGATTTACTAATAACGACGGCCTATTTATGACTTACTCATTTAATTTAATTTATGACGATGACGACGCATTTACGATGATGATGATGATGATGATGATGATGATGACATGATGATGATGATGATGATGATGATCATGGTGATCATGATGATGGATAGTTAGTGATAGTAACCGCTGACATTCATGATCATAGACTACATCATGGATCATTGTTGATATATCATTATGATGACTCTTTTCATGGTTACTATCATATGTATCATTTTCATAGCCTACAATACTATATTGTTGAGTTGTATCATATTGACATGTATCATTTTCACTATATCATTTGGACATGTATCATCTTGAATTGTATCAATTTGAGTTACATAATTTATCAATTTTATTTATATCATTTGTACATGTATCATTTTCACTTATGTCAACTATTGGATATGTATCATTTTGACATGTTTTTGATGTACTGGCATATTTGACTTTCACTTGTTTTAGTTATATATGATGATGATCTTATCAGTATTGACTTGTCAATTTATATATATTAAAAGTGGTTGATGATTTTTTGATGGATATTTATTAAGTATGACGATTTTAATTTACTACTCAGGATGGATGTTGTCAAATTCAATTAAATTAAAGATATTTGACTCACTTGTTTTAATTATAGATGATGATCACACTACAATAATTATATTATTATTTAATCATATGAGTTAAATAATTAAATTGCTTACTTTATAATCATATGAGTTATTTAAGAGGCACAATATATTTAACTAATTAAATTGAAATAAAACATATTAAATTAATAAATGGAAGCAAAACAAGAAGTATTTTTAGAAGCAAAAAAGGAAGCAACAATGGAAGCCAAACTAGAAGCAAACCAGAAGCAATCTTGGAAGAAAAATTGGAAGCAAAACCAGAAGAAAACCTAGAAGCAAAACTGGAAGCAAATCTAGAAGCAAAATTGGAAGCAAACTTAAAAGTAAAACTGGAAGCAAAACTAGAAGCAAAACTAGAAGCAAAATTGGAAGCAAACCTAGAAGCAAAACTAGAAGCAAAAATGGGAGTAGACATGGAAGCAAAACCAAAAGCCAAATTGGGCACCAATTTTGGTGCAATTCCTGACATTACTTCTCGGTGCTATTTTAGGTGCTAACGGATGCACTATGATTTTTCAGTGCTAAAGCCGACACTAAATCCAGTGCTAAATCTGGTGGAAAAGTTAGCGCAAAATCCAACACCAAACTAACCATGCCTATTTGCGTCGAGTTTAGCATTGTTCAATTCATGTATCAAAATACACTAAAATCCACCTCAAAAGTCAGCGCTTATTTCTTGTTGTGCTATTGTGGCTCATGAGAAGAATTGATTCTTTCACAAGAATGCAAATCCTTTTTAAGCTTTTAAAGTTAGGAATTATCAACACATGAGCCTAGACAAAATCTTAAGAGCCCTCATCACCATATGGGGTGATGGTTTTTGATTTGTTGATGTAGAAAAATATTGAGAAAATGAAACATAAGACTTAGGTTGAGATTGTCATATTTTGTACTCTCCTACAAAGGATGGTGTAAAATATAATTAACCCCAATTATCATCTAAGAGTTTTGTTATAGGTGAAATACAATCATGTTTATCTTCAATATGTATAGGTTATACCTTTGAAGTTGGGATCAAAGTATTAAGAGATTTGGAAGTGCTATTCTCAACTTCAACTTGTGAAATATAAAATTTTCCATCTACTTTTCTTGTATATATATATATTATATTCATACTTTATTTCATGGTGAAGAGTATACAAGACTCCTATCATGGCATGAATCCATGGTCTACCTAGGAGAACATTATATGAAAGAGGTTCTGACATGATATGGATAGAGGTAGGATAAACCATCGGCCCTACGTTGATGGGTAATGTGATTATCCCTAAATTTTTCCTACTAACATTGTTAAAGCCACTAATAGAGAGATCACTAGGTTTGATGAGATTCTTATCTACACCAATTCTATCTAAGATATCAATGCTACAAACATTAAGACTTGATTCATTATCTATAAGAGTACGTCTAACCCCAACTTTATTAATGACCACCATTATCATTAAAGCTTCATGTTTGTTTTAGATGTCAAGAGAGGGTAATACATGTTGAGGGAATGTAATATCCAAAATGTTTTTCCTGCATACACTCAAATAAGGTTGCTACATCATTTGGTTTGATAGAAGGTTAGATGTCAATATTTTACAAAGCCTCTTGGAGCATCCCATGGTATGCAAGTGATGTTTGAATCAAATCCAAAAGGGAGATATTTATTGGAGTATTACAAAGTTTCTCAACAAGATCATATTCTTTACCACTACGCTAAGTGGAAGACTAGGAGGGTGGAAGATATGGTTGGGGTAATGAGATTGATATTGGTGTTTGCTTTGGTTTCTTATTATTTCAAGTGTTATATGTGTGGGAAACTCCATGATAACTTGGTTTCTACAACACATATTTTTTCACATGATTACTAATGAGTTATTTTCTAAAGTTTAGGATGTGGCCATGAGGTTTTGGAGGTCCTATAATGAGAGGTGATTTAGGAGGTCTAATAATTAGAGGAGTTTTAGTAGGTCCAATAATTAAAGGAGACCCAATTTTTAATTTTACATTCATAAACTCAATTAAATTAATTGCTTGTTGATGATATTTTATCAATGTGGGATCTAATATCAATTTATAATCTTCAAATATGCAACCCATATTACAATCTTTTCAAAGAAATGTATCAATTATTTTATGTCCTTGTGATGCAATATCTTCCCAAGTAGGAGATGTATTAGGAGAGAAGTAAATAAGATTCTCATGACACTCAATAATTAGATCCTCTAACACCAAAATATTTTAAAAAAGAGATGATATATTGGGAGAAGAACAAACATGATTGTCATGATTGTCAATGATTGCATTCTCTTACACAAAAAACTCTCACAAGTAGGGGAGATGTGGGAGAAGAAATAAGATTAGGTAAAGTGGTATTAATAAATGTGTTGATTTTAATTTGTTCCTTCACAATGTTATCGTAGGTAGAAAAAATATAGGTGTACAATCCATGATTTTCTATATCAAAAACACATCTTTGAAAAAGGAAACATGATGTTGTTTTCCCTATGATGAACAAAAAAAATAGATAGGTTTGAAAAACAAAAATTGAGAATAGGAACTGGATCTAAACAAATACCACACATTGGGTTGTAAAAAAAAAAAAAAAAATTCACCATGAACTAGTTGGTCTAAGGTGCAAAGATTCCATATACTACATAGGTAATTTAAAAAAAAACAAAATTAAAATTAAAAAAATATTGCCAGTGTCAAATGGCTCTATGTTTCAGAGTTTTAGGTTTGGAAGTGAACATATTTCTAGAAATTCCCTTAAAGCCATTTTTTCTATATGAATCACATATGTACAAAATTTTAGATATTTTATAGAACACTTGAATATTTTCAAACGATAACGTTTAGAAACTGAAACACCATAATTGAATGATTTTTCAGGAAAATACATAAAAGGAAATAACATTTTTTATCATTTGAAAATGAAAACACTGCAAATTTTGTTACTTTTTTACTATTTTTCACTAAAATGTGCATGAATAAATGATAGAATAATTTTAAATTAATTTTCTTAATGAAAATAACTTAGATCTAATCCCTAGACAAGGAAAATCAAATATGATTTTTTGCAATTTGACTCCAATTGTTTTTAATTTTATTAAGAACAACTGTTACATTTTTATGTCAACATCGATTTCGCCCATCACTTATATTTTGATCAAGGAGATCCTAGATACATGTGCATCCTATTGAAATCTATGTTTATTTTGATATTTTAGGGTTCTTGGGGTTTTTAAATTCCTCAATTGTATCAAATTAGGGTTTTGAACTTGCAAGCTAGGGCTTCCAAAATCCTCATATGCTTAAACCCTAAACCCTTGGTCTTAGCAAGAACTTTTGTTATATTTCTCTATTGACTCCCTATAGTCAATTTTAAGTCTATTAGTTATAATTTATGTCTATCAAAGTCATGTTTTGATCAGCCTCGTTATCCTTGTCTCCCCATTCACTGCCCTATTCAATTTTTTATCCCAAATCTAATGGTTTTTCCCTAGGTATGAAATGTTCTAAGTCACATAATCTTATGTTACCTAGGGGTGTCCCCATAGTTAAGAAAAAACATTTGCACACATGAAAAATTGCTTCCCTTAAGTTGCTCCATCATGCCACCCCTTTGTGTTGCATTTTTTTTCATGTCGATGAAATTTGATTCGACATATGCGCTACCTGTGTTTCTCCTCATATTATGTGTCTCCTTTGCATCATGTTTTTACCTTTCCCCGCTCTCTCCCAAAGTGTTATATGTGGTGTTAACATTAATCCTTTTTCTTGGTTACACGTTCAAATATTGTTCCATTACATTGCTCCTTCACCTTGCTAGTTCAACTCTTCTTTCCATGCTACTTTGTGTGATGTGTGATGTGAGAAGGAGGGAGGATTAGGGGGAAGAATATTCTTTCTTTTCCAGGTGCCAGTATATCGCAATAGTCCAATGCATTGCATTTTTCTACTCAGTTGGTAGGGTCATTTTCACGATGTGTGATGCTCCAAAATCAATTCTGGAGCATAAAGGGAAGATGATCCAATGGTTATCACATGCCCTTAGTGCATTGTGATTGTATACCAAAATAATCAAGGAATATCAGTGGTATGCGATGAGCAATATGATGGGACCTAGTTTGAAGTTATGACATTGCAATGTGCAAACAAGTGTCTGAGATCACAGATGGTAGAGTTTGATTATATTGCATGGGTCATTCACATTATAGTTGTGAATGGCACCATGCTAGATTATTTGTGATGTTCTTTTGGGTTGTGAAGAGAACTTCAATAGCTTAGATGTACAGATAGAAATAAAAAACTATCACATGCATTCTTTGTATCCCGATTTCATGTTGTGAAATAGGGGTCATTTTCATGATATGTGATGGTATCATGAGGGAATATTCTACAGGTAGTATTATTCCATCGTGTGGGCTTAGTGCATCATGATTAGGTGTCTCGAATGATTGAAGGAAGGAACAATTTTTAATGGTGACACGATAGCCATTGGTAATGAACATAATGTCAATCAATGAACATGTTAAAAGTTTCATTAAGGACTATATCTTAGCCATCCATGTTGAATCTGATGACCAACATTCAAACATTAATTGTTGGCTATGCCAGTTCATGGGAAAGGATTCAAAAGTAATGGATCAGTGACATTCCTAATTACCAGTTCAAAATTTGATCCACCCTAGATTGATTTTTCACACTTCTCCAATGCTACATTCATTATTGGATGGTTCCATTACTCCCTGATGTGTCGTAGAGGCCACATTCTCCAATCAAGGTATGTTTTCCTAGATTTTGTTACATATTTCTTGGGCTCTCCATGCTTCATTCATGAAGTCATCACCCCGGGGTTTAATCAATATGTCAGGTGCCTTTAAGGCTTGATGGTTGATCTGTCATGGGAACAATTTAGATCATTTTGAAATTTAATCAAAATTCATTTCTCTACAAAACCTAGTTAGGTTAGGGTTAGGTTTTTCATTTCAATTTTGAGTTATGCCTGCACCATAAAGGAAATATTTGTATCATTTTTGAAGGGTTTTTCCTTGTATCTTCTTTGGAGACTTATGTTTTTTTAGCATTTTTTGCAACTATAAAATTGGATTATGCCTCTATGTTGATAAAACTATTGTTTTACACCTTTTCTCCATGCTTTCCTTCTGTAGCCTAACTTCATTCTCCAATAATTTCTCTCTTAAGAAATGATATCTGATGGATAAATGCTTTGTCCTTGAATGCATTAATAGATTCTTTGAAATATTTATTGCACTTGTATTATCATAGAAGATAAGGATAGGCTCATCACACATCACTCCTATGTCCTTCAATGTTTGTTCATCCATAGTACTTGTGTGCAACAAGATGTTGTTGCAATGTACTCAACCTCTGTAGTGGATAAAGAAATTGAATCTTGTTTCTTGCTTAGCCATGAAACCAACCTGCATCCAAGAAAGAATGCACTACCACTTGTACTCTTATGGTCATCTACACAACCAACCCAATCTGCATCAGTGTAAGAACTCAAGGTGAAATCAATATCCTTAGGATACCACAAACCATAATCCAAAGTTCCTTTTAGATATCTAAATATCCTTTTCACAACTGTAACATGTGTTTCTTTCTGCTTGAAATTTGGAAAACCAAACATACTGCATGCAATATATCTGACCTCTAGTAGCAGTAAGATATAAAAAACCACCAACCATAGATCTATAAATGCTTTGATAAACTTTAGGATAATCATCATCCTTATTTAATTTGCATCCAGTCACCATAGGGGTACAAACCAATTTGGATTCATCCATTCCAAACTTCTTCAACAACTTTTAACATAATTTGATTGTGAAATGAATACACTCTTATCAATTTGATTCATTTGAATTCAAAGAAAGAAATTCAACTCACCAATCATAGGAATTTCAAATTATTTTTGCATCTCCTCTGTAAATTTCTTGCACATACCCTCATTTCCTCCAAAGATAATATCATCAACATACACAACCACTATCAACATTTTGTTTCCTTCAACCTTGAAATAGATATTATTGTCTATGGAACCTTTGTTGAACCTTTGTTGTGTCAAATACCTATCCAACCTTGCATATGGACCATATGTGGGATCATCATGGAACAAATAGGCTCTTAAGTGGTAGAAAATTCAGAAAAATCAAAGTTAGGCAACTTGGCGTAAAAATTTGAATAAGTTATCTATATTATTTCAAAAATATGTAAGAATAGAATCTATATAAAATTGAATGTGTTTTCTAAACTACTAGGTTTGGTACTTATTTATTTTTAAATATTTGGTAAAATTTGAGATGTCAATGTAGGTACTTAAATTCGGAAAAAATAAAAAGTAGGTGTGCATACAACCACCCTATACAAAAATGATAATGGTTTTATAAGATTTTAGATATATATAGAGTAGAGGACTCATGTCTAGATGTGATGCATATTTTTTTGTAATTTTTCAGTAAATAGTGTAGTACGATTTTTATTATAACTTTTGAAAAATATTAAAACTCATATGGAGCCACCTTAACTTGGTCAAAACTTCATGAGATTCAATTCAATTCTTTTATCTTACTGGTAGCCATGAAATCATAAAATGTAGTGTTTTGGTTCAAAAAATTGATACCATTTGAAGAATATAGATGTTTTTAATTAGCCTATCAATGGGACTTTGAGTACGTGAATTCAAATAGAAAATGAATAATAAATATTTATTAAATTTAAAGTAAAAGACAATTTATATTGGTTGAAAGAGAATCTCCTTCAAAAACCTTTTGTTTCATCGGTTTAGGTAAAAAAGTCATCGATACATACCTACAAATACCCATCATATTGCCACTTTTGGCCGTTTGATTATTTTTGCTTACCCATACCATGTTAGAAAGCATGTTTAAGTCCCAGCCACAATTCCTTTTCAACTTACAAACCATGTCCTGGTTGATGCGTTATTGAAATCCCCTACGGTTTGTTCCATGTAAAACCTCTTCTTCCAATTCTACATTGGGAATGCATGCCAACATCCATTTGTTATACCTTGAAATATTTGTGAGAAGAAATGCCAAAAACATCTGAATAGCCTCCATTCTTGCCACTGGTGCAAATGTCTCCTCAAAGTCTATTCCTTCAACTTGTGTAACATTTGATACATATTTTCATGCATGATATTTCATCAGTTTTAATGGTTATATCATTGTGTTGATCCATTGTAGGTGTCAATTGTAGAAAAATTTCATCCCTTTCAAGATATTTCAAAACCCTAGCCTCCATATTTCCCCCATAAGATTGGTAAAATAGAGATTTGTGTGAGTTATTATAGTGATTTCATTGATGCTTTGTGCAATCACAAGTAGGAAGAAAGACTCTAAATTTGGTGCATCGCCTTTTCATTATTTTATGCATTCCTCCTCCTCCCTTTTCCCCCTACAAGTCATTAGTTCATAGTTTTTTGAGTTTGGGTTAGACCAATCCTCTTACATCCTAGTTTAAAATGAATTTGACCTTCTTTGGGAACAACCTCACTTACAAGGTCCCACACTTCAAAGGTTATTTCCATTATTTCATTGGAATGAACCCATTGTTTAGTAAGGTACATTTCATGTGACAACAATTTTCTATCATGCCTGGTGGAACTGAAAGAGATTTCATTTTTACTATTGTTGAAGGAGTGGTACTGCTCTAAATGATCTAGCCTTGAAAAGGCACAAAATCAAGGTACCTAGAAACTCTATGTTCAAAGAAGATTTTACATCAAATTTGGTGACACTTGTTGGGGAGGACCCTTGATTGCAAATAATACCCATGCATTGCATTACTTTCTTTGGCTACTCCTAAAAGAAGGGATAAACTCTCATTGTCACCTGTTAGAGGAAGAATAAGAAATAGAAGTTCAAGAACTTCTCCTAGGGCTCAATATACACCACCATTAGGAAGATTGTTTCAAGTTAGAATGCCTACTTCTCAAACACAAAGAAACTTATTCCAAATGGATAGAATCAATTACCTTTTGTTCCTTTTAATGGAGGAAGCCCACTGAATTTGCAGCAACATGATGGCATCCCAATGTTTGCATTGAAAAGTATCATATTTTTTAATGGAGAAGACCAAGTTTCCCCCATTGAACACATCAGAGATGTGGCTTCCCCATGTGCAGTCCATAATGTTACTAAAGAAAATGTTGTCATTAGACTTTTAGATGCCTCATTCAAAGTCAAGGATTCGTAGTGGTTCAAAGGTTTGGTAGTGAATTCTATCGCCACATGGGATGAGTTGGTATACAATATTTCTAAATTTTGAGGAAAAATAATTTTATTTGTCTTTGGTGGAGTAGCTAACAATAATTAGAAGAGCTCCTCATGAGCACATAACAAATTTCAAATTAAACTTTCAAAAGATTTGGGATAGAATCCCACCTTTGGTGAGTCCTTTAGCTCAATATGCCTTCCTCTACTTTTTTAGTTCTCTACATAGTGATATTTCTATAATGATTCAATCTATGGGTGCACAAACACTTCTTGATGCTCATGAGGTGGCGATTAGAGCTGAAAAATTTATCATACAAGCAGAAAAAATAGCCCTAAGACCTCCAATACAATTTTTCCTAGACATACATCCACCATTATCTATTCCAACCCCACAAATAGCCACTCCAATGGCTACTCCTACACAAGAAAAACTTGGCCCAACTCAATCTTTTGAACTATAAGAAATAAAATTCCTTCTCCAAATATTTTGAAAAAGAGTTGGTAAACATTAAAAAGAAAAAATCTCAAAATTATAGACCTTACCAACGCCAAAATTAAGGACCTTATCGGCCAAATCAATTGAAAATAGGTTCCCCTATCAAGTAAATAATCGAGGTCAAAATCAAGCCCTTAACCTAAGACTCTTTCAAATATATAATCTAAGTGCAACAAGCACATCCAAAGAATTAGTACCCATACAAAACAACCTTGCTCAGGATTATGAGTGGTGTTTTCCTTGAAATAAACCTCATAATGAATGTACTTGTTTGAATGGGGTGATTAATCAAGCATTGATGGTGCAAAGTGAAACTAGTTCATAACTGAGTACATCAATTGAAACACCTTTATAGCAGTAAGAGTAGTTTTCGAGTGATACTACACTGCTAAATTGGCAAGGAAAGAATTTTTTTAGGTTAAACAATATCATAATCATATAGCAGCCAACACAAGTAATAAAAGAGCTACTGAGATAGGGAAACCAGTGAATAGGGAGTCTCATCAAGCCCCTAGATTAGATCAAGAAGTTACAGGCCCATCTGCACCTCATGAAGCACACATCCAACAAAAGGAGTAGCTTGGGATTCAATCCCAAGAAACCCATTTACAAGGAGATGCTACTATTACAAAATATTAGCTAAAGGTAGGCCCTACTCCCTTTAATATTCTTGATCGTATGAAAAGAGAAAATGATAGTATGTCTATTTGGGATTCTTTTTCTATCCCTAGACAAAAATATTTGTTGCAAGCTACCCTATCAGATGTAAGCACATCAAAAGAGCTCTTAACTAGCCAAGATAAGGATGTATTAACCAATACATCCCAATACATAAAGGAACAACCAAAAAAAGAGGTCAAACCATCACCCTTTTATATTTCCATGATCATAGGAGGAAATTGGTACACAATGATTGACTCAGGATCTAGCAACGCCATGATTCCTAAATATATTATAGATAGATTTGGTATTGAGTATTAACCTCTTAGAAAGGAGTAGTCTGGCTTGATGGGACATCTACTAAAATTGTGGGGATCATAAAAGATCTAGGCCCTACCCTGTATGCATGCCCTAATTTTTCCATTCCACAAGATTTCTATGTGATTGACCTACCACCTTATTTTTCTCTTTTCCTTTCAAGGGAGTTCACTACTAAAATAGGTTGTTATTTATCTTAAGATTGGTCACATATTTTGTTTAGGACAAGATATGGAACCAAAGTGACTATTAAGTCTGAATCTATAGAAAAGGATCACATAGAGCCATATGTACCTTGTGTGGAAAATGTTAATTGCATTATTTTTAATCATGATGAGCATATTGTTGCTTAGGAGCCAAGTACCGAAACTAAAGATATCCTTGATATTCTATTGGATGAGTGGGTTGTTGGAAATGTGAAAGCTCATCCAAATAATAATTTGGAAGAGGTGGTCCTAGGTGTTTTCTTGGTCCATGAGTTGGATTATTTCATTCTTAATCACTAGAAGGATGAAGTGTAGTTGCATGAGCAGCAACAAAATGAGATTTAGAAAATATTTTTTGATTGTTCAAGGAGTAGACATGGAGCTAGTGGGGGTGCCATGCTTGTATCTCCACAAGGTGAAAAGTATTACTCAAATTTTCAATTCTCTTTTAGCTATAATAATAACACAACCATGAGTATGACAACTTGATTCATTGTTTGGAGTGGGAAAGGAAAAAGAAAATAAGTTTCCTACATGTATTTGGAGATAGTGAATTGATTGTGAACTAGGTAAGAGGTTTACATTTGACCAAAAATGACTTGCTCAAGTCATACAAACATAGGGTATGGGACATGATAGAAGAGTTTGATGCTTTCAATTTGTTTTCCATATATAAAAATCAAAATAAGCACGTTGATAGATTGGCTATCATAGGTGCTCATTTTGATATTCCAAATGATGTCAAGAGTGTTGAACACAACAACATGTAAAGGTGGTTGTAAGGGCATCAATTCTTGTTAATCATGTATATTAGGAAGTGTTTGCTAGTGACAAACAAACTGTTAACTTTCTAATTGAAGAATCTAAGTTCTCATCTAATAATAATAAAAAATTATAGCAACAATATGGTGAACAAATTATTCAGTCGAGCTCAAATAAGTTTCCAAAGGGATTAATAACCTTAGATTCCATCTTCAACACAGATGACCAAGTAAGAAAGGAGAGTCCCAACATGTTGGTTAAAGAGGAACAATATTAACCTATTGAAATTTTCAAAGCTAAACTCCTAAAGCTTCACAATATTTATTCTAAGGAGGAAAGACATGTATTTTTGCACTTTTTCAAGAATATGATGACATATTTTCTTGTGAATACAATGATTTAAAAATATTTAACCCTAATTTGGTGCAACATACCATAGAGTTGGAACTCAATGTAAAACTAGTGAGGCAGACGTAAAGACCTTTGAATCTGAAGCTTGAACATCCCATGAAGAAGAAATTAAGCAAGATGATTGAAGGTAGCATCATTTTCCCTATTAAGCACATATTATGGATGTCTAAATTAGTACCTATGAGGGAAAATAATGGAAATAAAATTGTGTGTGGATTTTGGGGACCAAAGAGCTTCATAAGATGGTATCCACTGCCCTCTATGGAGCATATATTACAAAGTTTTTCTTGGGTTTAGAGGGTTCTCATGGTATGTGGGATCATGATGAATGGCCCAAAAAATTAACAATATTATGGGTTTGGCAGGGTATGTGGCTGGCGACTTTTTGTTTTACCCAAATTGATGAAACAAAAAAAGGAGTTTTAAAGGAGATTCTCAGCTTTCCACTAATATAATTTATGCTTTACTTTGAATTTAATAAATAATTATTATTTATTTTCTATTTAGTCTAACTAAAGTTTGATTGATAGTTCATTTAGAAAGAAACATCTATAGCTTTCAAAGCTATCACATTTTTTGAATCGAGACATAAGTCACATTCACATACTTCACATACTATAGGATTAAAAAAAATGAATTCCATGAAGTTTGAACAAGTTAAAGGTGGTTAGACATACAAAAAAATTATTTTCAAAAGTTGTAATAAAAATCATAATTAATTATTTACTTGGAAAAAAATTACAAAAAAATATGTCACATCACATCCAGGGACATGAATCCTCTACTTATATCTAAAATCTTATAAAAATAATTATCATTTTATTGTGGTTAGAGATTGGTCAGAACCAGGACACCTACTTCTTATTTTTTTCCTAAAATTTAAGTACTATTGCATTGAAATTTCAAAATTTCACCAAATAGATTTTAAAAAAAAACCTAGTATTTTAGAAACTACGTTTAATTTTTCTACAAATTCTATTCTTACATATTTTGAAATAATATAATTAACATTCAATTTTTTATGTCAGTTGCCTAACTCGATTTTCTATTTTTTGCCACTTAAGGACCTATTTTTTTCCATGATGTTCCTGCACATACCCTCATTCCTAGATGGATTTTTTGATAATAACCAAATATTGGTTAAAGAGGAGGACCAATACAGATAACATTCAATACCAAGTGGGGTACCATGGGATACAAGAAGATTCCATTTGGATTATCTAATGCTAGGGCCACTTTCCAAAGAGAAATAGATATGGATTTTCAATGACTTATGAATAATATTTCCCTTGTTTATTTAGATGATATTATTGTTTTGTCAAAGGATGCAAAGAAGCATTTTACTCATCTAAGGAATATTTTTGACAAATGTAGGGAATATGGTATACCTCTCAATCCAAAGAAATGCATATTTTTTGTTTATAAGGGTAAGATAATTGGTCATGTGGTGTCCAAACATGGTATTACATTTGATCCTGAAAGGGTGAGTGCCATTTTAGCTCTACCTTTTCCTAGCCATAAAACTGGCTTACAAAGTTTCATATGGAGAATTAACTTTGTCATGATGTTTATCCTAGATATTGTTGATTTGTTGAATCCACTAACAACTATGTTAGAGAAGAATATGGTATTGAAATGGACTACTTGAAAGGAAAAGAAAATTTTGAGGCCATAGAAACAACACCTACATTGGTAAATATTGAATTTCCTAAGGATTTCATCCTCTATGATTATGGAAACAAGGATACCATCTCTATTATGCTAGTTCAAAAGAATGAGGAAAAGCTGGAGAAGCCAATAGCATTTTTCAATCATGGTCTAGAAGGTTGTGAGAAGAATTATTCTTTTATTGAGAAGCATGTTCTTGATGTTATTATAATTCTGAAGAATTTTAGGCATTTGGTTTCCAACAATAAGATTCAATTTATGGTTGCTCATCCTAGTGTCAAAGAATTCATTTTGAGTAAAGATCTAAATGAGAAAAGGGTGGGTTGGATAATCGAAGTGATGGAGTGTGATGTGGAAATCAAGATCACAAAGCTTGTGAGAGGTAAAGGTTTATGTGAGCAACTAGCTGGTGACATGGAAGATAACAAAGAAAAAGTTATGGAGGTTGTCTTAGCTATCCAACATCACTCTTCAATAGTTGCACATACTTCTCCTACATGCTAGGTGCAAAATATGGTACAATTTCTCCAAACTAGTGAGTTTCCACAAGGAATGGATAGGGCTAAGAGAAGGTATTATAGACTACAATCCATTCCATATGTATTTATTAATGGTATATGTGGATTTAAAAAATCCCTCGAGCTCCCTTTGGGTTGATAATATTATTTTTCTTGGCCTTCGCCTGTGTCCAATATATTTGAATATCTTCGGGCCCCTTTTTGAAGAGCTTCACCCACTATCACCACGTGTCTACCGCATGCTCCTCACATGGATTTCCTCCCTTGCTTCTCTACCAAGCTCCACTCACATGCCATGCAACATCATTTTGTGGACAATTTTTGGCAGACCCCACAGTCAGTGTTGGTAACGAAGACTTCTCCACATGTCTTCTCCATGGGGGTTTCCATTGCAAGGAAAGAAGAATCAACGACAAGCCCCACCCTATCACCGCATGTACTAACTAACTTCGTGGGTGAGTGACACATGTTTGAATGGAATTCTACTGCTTCTACACTGGGACCACAACCATCATTTTTAGGGGATGCATCTAGCTCAAAGGCAGTGGCATTCTATGTCTCAGAATATTTTTTGTTGCAATATCCTTGGGAAATAATTGCTATAGACATCATTGCTCGTGTTGAAGGAATCTTTTCTATTACTGGATTTAAAGTGGTGGGATGTTTTCTTTATAAATACTACTTTCCAAAAATGAGTTTGAAACATACACTAAAAAATTGTGAAAAGACACCAAGCCTTTTGTATTGTTTTTTATTATTGTATTGAGACTCAAAGACTATGCCATTGTTTTTCAGCCTTTCTCTTTCTTAGCTATTTGAAAAAACATTATACTATGCCATTATTGTACTGAGTAGTTTATTTGAAGAACCTCTACAATTTCAATATAAGTTTGCTGATTTAGACCATGTCTTGGACCCTTCTTTTCAGTAAATGTGTACGAGAGTTATTTTGTGTTATTGAATAGATTATTCGAGTTTTCATCTATGATTTATGTTATTCTAGGCCATGGAAATTGTTGAACGAGACCTTAAATCCCATCCTAAAGGGAGATTTACCATGCCCACATCTACATCTTGGTGCATCGCCTTAAGTTAGATCTTTATTGTTTATATTTGATTCCATTTCCCATTCCAAATCCCCAACTACAAAAGGAGCCAACTTCTTTAAAAGCCTGAAGGTCACTCAGTTTAGCACAATTGGTCCCCCATTAACTAAGTTTCCCATAAGGCTGTTGCTTGTCAATTTTAGCCATCAATAGTTTCTTTTTCTAGCACACCCAGTGGTACTTGTATTTAATGTATCTAAATTCAAAGTGGGTGTATGAGCCATCGACTTGTTACTAGATCCCAAACAACGAATAACCCTGTCCTGCTAGTACCACTACTAGTAACAGTATGAACTAGAACCCACCCATTGAATGTTTCGATTACTCCACCAGCCATGTTGCCAGTTGCTAATAGAAATTATGTGGCATGGGATGCTAGAAGCTCCCTTATAGCACTAGTATCACCCACTGTTTGGGCCCCTATCCTAACCTTTTCTTTAGAAGTTGTACCAAAATTCACTGGGGAAGGCTCAAAAACACCATCCGAACACCTGCAAGATGTGGCAGACATGTGTTTAGTGCATGAAGTCACCAACCAAAATGTAGCACTAACGTTGCTCGTGGCCTCTTCAACGGTAAGGTGCTAGATTGGTACTACACTTTGGAAGCTAACACTATGGGTACCTTGGGACCAGCTCAGAGATCCTTTCTATGAGATATTTTCAAATAATGGAGATTGATCTTCACTATATCATTAGCTGGCAACCATAAAGTGGGCCCCATATGAATCCATGACTGACTTCAACACCTAGTTCCACACAACTTGGTAGAGGATCTAGGCTGCTATCCACCCACTAGCCAAGTTGGCATTCATGTTCTACCTAAAATCCATCAATTGCGACATCTCGATGATGATATAGTCTCTTGGCGGGACCACTTTACTAGATGCATAGAACATTGTTGTCAAGACGAAGAATAATCTAATAGAGGTTGGGAAGTTTGTACCTTGGTTTGATATGCCTATATTTCTCAAGATCTCAGTTCCTGCCCAGGAAATAGCATCTACTAATGCACCCGCTCCTCCCCAAAGTTTGTATACATATCCGAGCATGCCATAGAATGTCACTTCCACATATGGCTCCTCAAAAGATGAGATGAGAAATGTCAAGGAGCTGTTGTAGACCATCTCAAATGAAATAACTACTATCAAGCAAAACCAGTCCATGCCTCTAAAGCCAACCTACCAAAATTATCAAGGCAGAAGATCTTGGACTACCAGCAAAATCAGTTCCATAGAGGCTTACACACAAATTTGTAGGCTCAAACAACTAATTAGATGGTGCTGGTGCCTACTCTGCTATAGAATACTTTCCCAAGATTGAGTAGAGAGATGACGACAAGGAAAAACATCTTGTTGATGACATCAATCCCTGGTGCTTCCCCTACGACGATGCACATATGCCCCAAAATTGCCTGTGTGGCAACCTACAACAAAAGGTGGTGGAACAACATAGTCAAGGTGCAACATTAGACCATGGAGGCTATGTATACACCTCTCCCTAGATGGAAAACATGGTACTCACTGCAAAAATGCAAGGGATGTGCCTAGAGAAATAAATGGATATAGCTCCCAACCACGTGCTCTTCTCATGGATGGAAGAAGAAGAGGTGGTATTTGCAAACGATGCATCCAAATCAAAATCCTTGCAAGTTTAGTTTGATTACAACACTTTCTCTAAGATGAGATTCATGGGCGAACCAATTGTCCCACATCCCAAAGGTGTCTTTGACCAAACTCCTAGTACCTCCGTAGTTACACAACAATTTTAGCCACGAAGGGAAATTGTTATAATAAGGGCTAAGGAATAGAAGCATTTGAATCCACCACCATTCAATCTGGTGGAGCAATTGAAAAAATCCTCTACTAATGTGTCCCTTTGGGATATCTTAGCTATTCTAGAGCAGAAGTCATTACTATAGAAGGCCCTCCAGGAAGATACAATCACTAAGATAACAAAGCAATCACTCAAGGGAAAGGCCATTGATCCATCACCTCCTACAAAAGTCCTCACAAACAATGCAGAGGAAGCCTCTACTGAAGTTAGAGATAAGCTAAAACCAAAGCACTTTTTTCTAACCCTTATTTTGGGTAAGAAATTGTTGCACAATTCTATGATTGACTCTGGTGCTAGCACCACAGTCATGCCCAAGCAGATAGCTGAAGCCTTAGGCCTTAGTTATGAAATATTAAATAGAGGAGTTATGCAACTTGATGGGAAGAAGGTCAAAACCATAGGTGTCATTAAGAACCTCCCCTTGACTTATGCTCCTGCTCGAGTATCATAGTTCCTAAGGATACCGTGATCATAGACATTGCCCCCATGTTTGGTATCTGCTTATCCCATGAATTCACTTCCAAGATAGGTGGATATCTTTCTTTGGATTGGTCACACTTGATCCTTAGGACCAAACACAAAGCTAAAATGAAGCTAGTGTTTGAACCTCTACATTTAGAACATGTGGTTGATGAAGCTATGATCAACTTCGAAGCTGCTCATACCTCTATCACCAAAGAGGGAATATATTGTACTAAGTTACTAGAGGATGAAAAAGAGACCGAAGATCAGACTGATTTAGAGGAGGTCCTCTTGAGTGAATATTTAGACACTGATCCTTTTAGAAATTATCATGCTACCAGATTGGGGGCTTATGTCATCTATGATGAAGATCAAGTGATCCCAAAGGTCATGAAGGAATCTAATAATTGTCCACCCTCAGAGTTATGGATGCTACAATTTGATGGAGCAAGATGCAAAGTTAGTGCAGGACCCAGGACATGCTTGACATAATGAAAAGACACTCAAGTCTTTTCACTTCTAGTTTTCCTATTCAAACAATGAAGTTGAATATGAAGGACTAGTGCAAGGTTTGATTCTTGCAGAATGGATGGGTGTTAAGCAAATAATGATGTTCAAAGACTCTGAGATAGTGGTCAATCAAGTCTGAGGCTCTTTGTAGCCAATAATGTTTGCATGAGATCTTATGGACATAGAGTCTGGGACCTGATTGAAAGCTTTGAATCCTTCAATATCCAAATAGTGCCTAGAGAGAAAAATGCTAATGTGGATTGCATGGTGGCAATTGGATCTCAATTTGACCCTATTCCTAATCTAATTCATAACATACACTCTATACAAGTGATTGTCCGACCGACAATCCCAGATAATGATCAAATCTAGAAAGTGTTTGAAAGTGATCAACACATCACCTCATTCATCCAATAGTGAGGAGAGTTCATTGAGCAAGTCCAACCGATTCGGACAGATGTTACAAGGAATGACAAAAGGAAGCTTGTAGCGGACAAAAGCGACTATGCAAATCTTCACGTTCGAGACGAAAGGAAGCTCAAACTCGGAAAGGATGTCCCGCATCATGATAAAGTGTACCATAGAAAAAATGAAACTTTCTTGATTTGGGGAATAATTCATGATAAATTGGACTTAATGAGGCCTTGATTTAGTGTTGTGAGGTGTTTTACATGTCCACATTAGGTCTTGGAACCTTGAAAATTGAATAAAATGCATTTATTAATGTCTTGTGAAGTTGTTGTGAAGTGTTGTAACACATTTCTACACTTTTCTAGACTCTTCTTATTATAATTCATCTAAATATTCCCTTTTTATTCCTTATCAAGTCCTATTTTAAAGTGTTTTAATGACTTGTAACAAGATTTCACACTTTTCTAGGCTTATCTTCACTATTTACACCTTTCTTATGCTTTATTTGACCCCTCTATGCACTCATAAGGCTTAATTGAGTGTATTTTTGAATGTAAACGACCAAACAACATTAAATGCAAGATAATTCCTGACACCCACTTTCAAGTCCAAGGTGGTACCCATTCGCCATGGGTGGAGAATGAATCCCTCTTGGCTCAAAATTCAAAATATTTCAAATTTTCTTTCAGATTTTTATTCAAATTACCTTATGTCGGCCTATGATGAGGTATTATTGAGTTACTAAGGCACAAGTGTGTATAAATAAGTGTTTTTCTCCTCATTTTACATCCCCCATTCATCCATTAACTCATTTTCACAATTCATTCATAATCTCTATTCTCCATCAAGCCAAGCAAGTTAGGGTTTCATCATTGCAAGTAATTAAGTTAGCTTCCAAAGAAATTCAAGGGAAGATTATTCATGTTTTGTTGTAGAAATTCAAGATCAATCTCCATGTCAAGGTAATAACTCCATTATTTCATGTTTCATTACATTATTTCATCATTTTGGTTTAATCTCCTAAAAGGGGTTTGACCAAGGCAAACCCCCATGCCCTAACATTCAACATTTCTCTTTCTTGTCTTGTGTGTTTGAAGATTTAGGAATCTTGAAGACTTGGAAATAATTGAAGATCAAGTTGTAAAGTTGTTGAAGACACCTTCCTATTTTCCAAGGAAAAATATCAACAAAAAGTCACTTTCAAGTTTAGAAATCAGACTTTCAGAGGTGGACACGTGTCAGGAGTAGAAGAGCAGATCAGGGACTTCAGTTTCCACTTTTGGATTTTTAGAAATTCAAAAGTGGACTCATTCACCATGGGTGGAAAATGAGTCCCACTGCTAGGCCTAATTTTGGTTTTTTGTAGTTTTGGATACCCATTTGTTTGGAACGGGCTCCGCTTCAGTTTTCTAGAACTAACATTGATTCACCTAGAATGGAAAATGAGTCCCACCATGCCTAAAACTTAGCATATTTAAAATTTTAGAGTCATTTCTAGTCTCCAACAAGTTCTCAGGTGCACACATTTAGTTTTACATCTTTCTGTTTTGATTTACTTGCATTTCTAAGTCATTTTCTAGGTCTTTTTGCATATCACAATGTGTTTTCAAACATTGCATATTTCTTAGGTTTTGCATTCATAATCAGTCAATTGCATTGTTTGGTTTCATTTAGATCATCTCATTTAGTCTTAATTATATCATACATTCCTTTATTTGAGTGAACCACCTAGAATTTTGAGTGGGGTTTATCTCTCTCCTTTTAGATGAAACATCCTAAGAGTTCAAGAGTAGCCTATAAATCTCGTACCCAAAAATCTATGGTTCATTTTGGTGAACCTAATTTTTTGAATACTTTCTTTTCTGATTTGGAGTCCTTCATCAGAGATCTAGCCTTGCATTGATCTTGCATTAGGGTTTGCATGGATTAATTTGCATGCTAGGTTTCAAATTTTGCATTCATGAAAAGTGCATTTAGGTTGTATTTTTGGCATCTAAAATCATTATTTTTTTTTGAAATTTTGCATTTTCATATTAGGTATGCATCTTATAGCATAGAAAAGAAAAGAATCCCTTAGAAAATTTTGAAAAATCTCAAAAAAAATCCCCATTGGGACTCATTTGCCACCCTAGGAGAATCAATCCCTTTTGACCCCTGAAACTACCTTTTACGAAGCTAAAAACCCTATTTTTATGCTTCTGTTTGCTACCATTAGTTATCTATATTAGTTGGCTGACTTTCTGTATCATGCATTTCATTAAATTTAGCTTGCATTATCTCATTTCATGCATTTTTAAAATTCACATTTGCACTTCCAATCTTTCATCTTTCAAATTATTACATAGTGTCATTAGTAAATTACTTTGTTTGAAATCTAAAAAGTTGCATTTCATCCTATGTCTTTACATTGCATTTTAAGTTTGCATAGCTTCTCTTACATTTAAATCATTAGAAATAAGCATTTTTTACATTCATGGCACTTAGAATTTTGCAATTTTCATTTTTAGCATTAGTTCCTAGTTCATTTAGATCAGAATCATTTGCAAATGAAAACAAAACACAACAAACATCAAACAGTCCAATTCAAAAAATGATTCAATTTCAAAAAACCATTACATACAAGAACCTTAGTAGTGACAATTTAGACATGTTAGATGGAGCCCTTAAGGACTTCCTCTCACTAAGATCATCCACTAAGGATTTGACACAAATGGATGCACACATTGATAATCATGATAATCATAATTGTTCTTCTCCTGATATCTCTCCCATTGGTGATGAAGGTATCTTGATGAAAGAAGACACAATAATTGAAGATCATGAAGGTCATGTTTGTATTATGTCTCCCTATTGCAAGAACATTATGACACATGAAGCTAAAATCATTTCAACTACCTTACCAAGTCCCCATTCATCTCCAAACACCTCCCCTACTTGTGAAAATCCTTTAGAGAATACGAGTACAATCCTGAATGATCATGACAAACACATTTGTGTGGAGGATATGATTGAGATCTATGACAATCCTACCTTTCCTACTCAAGAAGACATTCTAGGACATGAGGATGTAAGTGTAGATAATCATGACACTCAACCCTTTTCTTCTCCTACTATCTTCTCTACACATGAAGAATATAGTTTAGTGTTAGAAGATATCGTTAGTGAAACTCATGAAAAACTTCTTCCTCCCTTCCTTGATACCCCTACCATTTGGGAAGATCTATTTGCAAAAGAATTCCAATCATTAGTAACCATGAAACTCCTAGTTATCCTTCTCTTGATGTCTCTCCTATGAGCAATGAAGCTATCTTTCCAAATCCAACTATGACATGTGATGAACCTATTATTTGTCACTTTCCTAAAATCTCTCCTCCTAGGGTTGATATTATGGAACATAAGAATGATACCTTAGAGAAAGAAGCTAACCAAATAAAGCCTTCTACTCATATTACCACTATTGAAACTCAAAAAATCTAGCCATTAATCATCCCCCTATGTGTGTTGAAGTTATTTTGGACACACCAAAGAATCCTATCATTCTTTACCTGCCATTACACAAGAAACAAACTCACACTATGTACCCAACCTCATTCTCCCAAATCATGGTCTTCGTAATTATCCTTTCATAGAAATCAACCCATCCAATAAACCTTCACTCAACATACATACCATCACTCAAGATTCTTCCAAACAACTCTAACCGTGGTACATCGTAAATTGATAGATATCTCATTAAACATGTATCATGCAGAAAATTTGTTTCCTTATCCACATAAATAACATTAGTTACTTCTCCTTGCCATGAAATAGTTGTAGGATCATTGAATACTCACCATTGCATATTTTTCATCCATTGCAAGGGGCAACATACCATCATCCATTCCAGGCTCACCTTTGTCTTGCACTAAGTGGGGGAAAGGGGTTTGATATAGCCTTGGCCTTGTATGTCACTTGTCATTGTCTTCTTCAACTAGTCATTAACCTTTCATGAATGTATAAGAGAAAGCTTGAGATGTGGATGACATATCTTAAGATTGAATTGCATGTGACGTACTACCTTTATTCATGACACAACTTATTGAAAATGTATGAATTAGAATAGGGATTTTTGAATAAGCTCTCATATTCTCTTCTACTTTACATAAATTGCTCATAGAAGGATGTGTAACAATGGCTTTAAAGTGGGGGCATACATAGACAACAACTTTTTGAAAATTTCATGGCATGATTTACTTTTACTTTGTGATGTTTCCTTTCATTGGTGGTGTCATTAGGTTTGATTCCTTCCAAGAGTGTACGATCAACTGAATTAGCTTGATGTGAACAAAGCATCCCATGTATAATGATTTGACAATGGAATAACAATCAACTAAAGTGGCCTAATGCAAACAAGGCATCCCATGGATAATGATCTAACACCCTGAATTCTCCTCTTTTGGAGACATTAGGCACAATGCTCCCTAAGAAGAAGACCTTACATGAACAAAGAAAAATCCCCTTCAACAAAATTCTTTACATATTTAAAAACATTTACAAAAAGAATTTTCATTATGGTGTGTTATCAAAGTTATTAGGAGGATAACTTTGGTATGGTTAGTATGATGGGAAGCCAACACATTGGCATAACTTTCTCATTATACGGTTGGAAGCTGACACACTGGAATGAATTTCTCACTAAACCACTTCTTTGGGACAACTCACCCTGCGGACGACCTGATGTTCTGTGGCCCCAGAGTGAGTGCATATTTTACACCCCATTATTCTTTCCTTTCGTTCTTTCCATTGCATGATTATGTATCTTGATGGTTTTACTTAGGATCTTGGAACCTAGGGGCTTGATTTCCTTCCTGATCTTTGCCATTCTTTGTTATCTACATCTATACACTAAGATATCTCTTGAATGTCTACTTTAGTGTGAGTTTGAATCAAGTTCACCCTCTCACTAAAGTGGGGGCTAAATGTATCATAGAAAAAAGGAAACTTTGTTGATTTGGGGAATAATTCATGATAAATTGGACTTAATGAGGCCTTGATTTAGTGTTGTGAGGTGTTTTACATGTCCACATTAGGTCTTGGAACCTTGAAAATTCAATAAAATGCATTTATTAATGTCTTGTGAAGGTGTTGTGAAGTGTTGTAACACATTTCTACACTTTTCTCGACTCTTCTTACTATAATTCATCTAAATTTTCCCTTTTTATTCCTTATCAAGTCTTATTTTAAAGTGTTGTAATGACTTGTAACAAGATTTCACACTTTTCTAGGCTTATCTTCACTATTTACACCTATATTATGCTTGATTTGACCCCTTTATGCACTCATAACGCTTAATTAAGTGTATTTTTGAATGTAAACCCACCAACCAACATTAAATGCAAGATAATTCCAAAGACCCACTTTCAAGTCCAAGGTGGAACCCATTCTCCATGGGTGGCGAATGAGTCCCTCTTGGCTCAAAATTCAAAATATTTAAAATTTTCTTTCAGGGTTTTATTCAAAATTACCTTATGTCGGCCTGTGATGAGGTATTATTGGGTTCCTAAGGAAAAAGCGTGTATAAATAAGTGTTTCTCTCCTCATTTTATATTCCCCATTCATCCATTAACTCATATTCACAATTCATTCATCATCTCTCCTCTCCATCAAGCCAAGCAAGTTAGGGTTTCATCATTGCAAGTCATTAAGTTAGCTTCCAAAGACATTCAAGTGCAGATTATTCATGTTTTGTTGCAGATATTCAAGATCAATCTCCATGGCAAGGTAATAACTCCATTATTGCATGTTTCATTGTACATTCTTTCATCATTTTGGTTTAATTTCCTAAAAGGGGTTTGACCAAGGAAAACCCACATCCCTAACATTCAACATTTCTCTTTCTTGTCTTGTGTATTTGCAGATTTAGGCATCTTGAAGACTTGGAAATCATTGAAGATCAATTTTTTAAGTTTTTGAAGAAAAATTCCTATTGTCCAAGGAAAAATATCAACAAAAAAGTCACTTTCAGGTTAAAAAAATCAAACTTTCAGAGGTGGACACCTGTTAGGAGCCGAAGAGAAAATCGAGGACTTCAGTTCCACTTTTGGAGTTTCAAAAATTCAAAAGTGGACTCATTCACCATGGGTGGTGTATGAGTCCCATTTCTAGGCCAGATTTTGGTTTTCTGCAATTTTGGATACCCATTTGTCTAAAACAGGATCTGGTTTAGTTTTCTAGAACTGGGATTGATTCACCTAGAATGGCGAATGAGTCCCACCATTCCTAAAAATTAGGATCAGTAGCATTTCAAAAGTCATTTGAAGCCTCTAGCAAGTTTATAGGTGCACTTCTTCAATTTCATGTGTTTCTATTATAGTTTACTTTCATTTCTAGGTGTTTTTGCATTACACAATGTGTTTTCCAACAAGTTACATTTCTTAAGTTTTGCATAAATAATCAATCCATATTTTGAGTTTCTTGCATTCAAACATTACATCTAGGTACATTACATCCATATTCCATCAATATTGTATTGAATTTGAGTGTAGACATGAGCATTTTGTCCCTTCTTTCTCCTTTTAGGTGAAAAACCCTAGAAGTGCTAGAAAGGATTAGGGTGCCAAAAGTCTATGTTCCATAAAGAAAGACTCATCCATTTATGTGAGAAGTATGAAGGAATGGTGGGTTGGTCATATGATTACCTTAAAGGATATGATCTCAAAATCATCCAGCATACTGTAGAACTAATGGAAGGTGCAAAGCTAGTCCGCCAAAAGAAAAGGTTGGTGAATCTGAAGATTGAGGCACTAATGGCTCAAGAGCTAACAAAGATAATTTAGTCCCCGGATCATCTTCTCGATCAAGCACAAGACATGCTGGCATTCATCCTATTTCCATTCCTAAAATGAAGAATGGAGACATTCACCTATGTGTTTATTTTGGTATTTGAATAGAGACCATGAAGGACCCCTACCCCCCACCTTCTATGGAGTCTATCTTACAAAAGTGGCAGTGGTCGGAGGATTTTCTCTCATGGAATGAAGGATGATGAAGGAAAGGAGAACATCTGATAGAATTCTCATTCCCGCACCTTAAAAATATTAAGTGAGATGAACTATAAATTTTTCAAAAGGAAAGCATTCACCATTGTTAAGGGACTCAAGAAGTTCCAACATCTCATATCTTGGAAAAAGGTGATAGTATACGTCACACATTCTAGTGTGTGTGAGTACATCATGGAAGGAGAGATCACTAAAAAAAGGGCCAATTGGATCACTAAGATCCTCAAATATGATATTGAGGTCAAGCCCACAAAGACCATCCCGAGGAAGATTATTGTGTGAGTACTTTAGCACATGACGGGCGAAATGGGTAGCTGCAGAGCAACCTAAGCTATTTAACAAATGAATCGGGTCCAAAAGACCTGGTTGGAAAAACCGAAAAGCACATGCATTACCAAAAAATCCACCTGCCTTCCTTCTCGGTTATAAAAATTTATAGGATTTGTAGAAATAAACTAATATGCACTCATTCAAGGGGTCCTTTCAAAAGGAAACTAAAGGCGCTCTTCTACTCTGTGCCACCACAGAAAGCAAAATGAGGAAAATTGACACTTTGGGTGGGCTAAGCTGAACTGGGTGGAAATTTTTCTGCAAAGACCACCACTATCAAAATTATGTGTGCTAGATATTTTTGGCCTACACTATTCAATGACTCACACTCTTTGGTTAAGGCCTGCAAGGAATGCCAATTCTTCACCGAAAGAAGGAAAAACTCAGCAATGCCCTTAAATCCAATAGTGACCGAGGAACCTTTTGCACAATGGGGCCCTCATTTACTAAGATGGCGTAATCCCCACTTCCAACGCTTCAGACAAAATGGGTCCTTAAAGGCAACCACTTTACTGTAGATGTAACGCAGCCATGCCCTCGGGAAGAACGCAATGGAGGTGACAAGAAACTTTCTCGAGGAATCGCTAACAATATTTGGCTCAGCCAAAGACTGTCATCTCTTGAAAATTCTAAGGCTTTCCCCGATTCTATGTTGATTTCGTGACTAGTGTATGGCATATTCTTAAAAACGCCTTCAAACTACTACCCATAGGGAAATTGATAGGATAGGGGTTGGATGGAACACTCACTATTCCATGCTCTGTGGTCTAACTCGCAAACCTGGTGTCACTCTCCTACCTCACCTTAACCTATAGGCCCTCAATGCTCATTAGGCACCCCCTGCCCCTCTTGCCAACCCTACTATCATCTCCATTTTCTCACCGGCCACCACCCGGTGCTCTCTTTGCCATTCTCTCCTTAGCCTTTAATCTACCCTAAAGACTAACAACACCTCAACTCTCCATTAGACCTTGTAGGGGTATAGGGATGCCTTCAATAGTTTCCAACCATTCTCCTAGGGTTCTTGGAGGTTCACAACACTTCACCTTTTCATTGCTTTCACAAAACCTCTTCTAGGGTTAAAAAGGCTACAAGCCAGGAGCCCCAATTAGGCCTCCATCTTCGAGTAAATTGGTCCTTGCTCAAAAATATTCCAAGAACACCCCATTCTTTCTCTGAGGTCCTTGGTTCAATTGCACAATTCTCAAATATTTTTGGGTTTTTGGGCCTTTATCAGTCGTACAAAGCCAATTCTTGAAAATGGCCAAAACCTAGGGTTTTTAAGCCACTATCTGGCTGCTTGCAAACTATCAACTTGTTGTCACAGAAATTTAACTGATGGACCTTCCCCTTCATGCCACAACTAGGTAATACACTTACCTAACACCTCCAAAAGGAAATTCTTAAAGAACTTGAACCCCTGCAAAGTTCTATGCTCTGCATTTCTTGCTTTCCTAACCGGGCACCATTCTGGCTCGCTTAGGGCAAGATCTTTCCAATAGCTCTAGTCAGTTTCCTAACCCTAAAACCTACCATATGTACACACATGGAGTCTAGGCACTGTTCCCAAAGGGCCGTACAATTTGTATGGTGGGAAAGTGGTCTAGCACTCCATTTTCTCAAGACTGTCTGGTTCAAACCAGCAATAGGAAGAAATCAAACTATTTACAAACAAGGGATGAAAATGAATCAAAAAGACAAATAGATGGCACACAAATATTGTATTCTATCAACACTACATCCTACCTACAAAACAGTAGTTAATTCAATCCATTAAAGCTCCGTTAAGAAGCAAAAATCAGAAATAACCTTTAAGAATGTTGTTTTATTTCAACTCACAAAATGTTTCCACAATACCAATCCTTCTAACCCTGTTCATGGGTCGAGGCCCCCCTTAAATAAGGCTCCTCCATTAGTTATCTTCTTTTGGTCGGACTTATTCATGACCTAATGGCAAAAATATAAAATCCACTGTGTTTTTCAAACTTTTGCCAACTTTTGAAAACTCAACAAGATGAGCTTCTAAACTTATTCATCACTTCACAACTTCTCTCCTAGAGATCAAAACACCTCTAAGCTATCTTCTCAATGGTCAACATGACCTTATAGAAACATCAAAATCACAAATTTCATCCTAGGCTCAAATTTGCTCAGTGCTACCTCATGCTTCCTAGGTGCTCTTGCAACTTAAAATGGTCCGTCAATCCAAAAAAAATTTAGTTTGAATTATTTAAAGAATTAGGTCAACATCAAAGAGAGTGGTACAAGAACCTCCAGAAATAACTGGTAGACCACATAACTCCTAAGAAATTTCTCAAGAATTTCCCATATGAGTTGGTATAATGGAAATAAGTACTTTTTCACATCTCCATAGATTCCTCGCACTACAGCTTGCTCAAACCTTAGGAGGTTTAAGAAAATGGAGCCATGGAGGTTTATTATCGAGCATACTAAAGTACATGAGAAGAGACGAAAATCCCTAACATCCATGTCTAACTACCAAAGGTGGTTAAAAGGTGGTTTGATAAGAAAACCTCAGACCAGGGTCTTAAATGTGGAGGCCTAGTGCTAAAATTCAATGAGAGGGCTACAAAGCCTGGCCAACATGGAAGACCCTTTTAGAATAATTCATTGCAAGGTACATAATACATTTGAATTAGAAAATATGGAGAAAGAAGCATTGGGGATTCTAGTTAACGAAATCCACCTCAAATTGTTCAATTAAGCTTCATTAATTATTTTTCTAGTGTAAATATGTAATTATTGTAAATTTTATTTTATTTTTTGTTTGGCTAGTCTTTTGAAAATGAACCCATATGCAAAATTGAAAAGGTACTCAAAGAAGTAGAGAAACAAAACCCATAATGCAGGTAGCAGAAAGAAAAAGAGACAAGAATTTAATAAAAGTTGTATATTCATTAGATGGTATCATATACTTCAATATTACACTTCCAAAATGGCTCTAAGGCCATACTTTTTACTATATCTATATATACTATGTAGTTTTTTCAATATATATGATAAAATCCTTTTTAAGGCATATATACAAAAAATAGATGAAAAGTGTTGATTCTTAAATGGTAGCAGGAGTGTCATCAACAGTGGCATCTAGCAAAACTTCATCAACAAGATCATTAACTACAATAGGGGTGTCAACAGCAGCAACAACCAGTGGTGGAGGATACACCTAGTCCCTGAAATCAGTATACCACTCCACACTATAGAACGACACCACATTGTAGTAGTGTAGAAAGAAGTGGTAGGCACAAGTAACCCTTTGGCAGTGCTCTTCATGTATCAGAATGTGAAATCCACTCAGGAACAACACCCATGACACCACTGCATCTTGTTCAATTTTTTTGCGGAGGTCACTCACCGTAGGAAGACCCAGGCCATACACCGCATTTTCCACAATTTCTCCAAGGCCACCAAGATAGCGCTTCGGGAATATTTCCAACGTAAGTCATAGGATCATTGGCTTAGGGACCTATATATCAAGAAAGGATGCAACAAAGTGAGAGAAAATATTGGTATTGACCCTATACTTATCTTCATACTCTATACAGTCCCTACCCAGTACCCACTTCAATGCTATTATAGCCAACAAATGCTTGTTCTTTGTCATTCATTTCAAATGCCTGTTAGAAACTTCACCTAAAAAAGCTATCTACGACTTATTGCTAGTGAGCCTAATCAGAGTATTCATGATGCCTATCTCTACCCAACTACCAAATGCAAATTCTTCCTAATTACTAAGTGCAGTTATGTTGTTGTCTTAGGGTCTATTTATAGAAATATCTGAGGTACTTGCATGCCATAAGCATGATGCTAACTCAAATTCCCCACCTAGTTGTGTCTGCTATGTACAAATTGCTACATGTGAAGTTAAGGAGAAGTAATTAATTAGCATAAATCGGTGGCAGTCCCAAGTGATCATCCATACGGTCAGGTGCTAATGTGTCATGTTGCGGGCATTTTCAAGTTTCCAAGGAGGAACTCAAATATTTTTGAGTACTCATTGCATCTTTGTCTTAATAATTATTTTTAGGATATTAATTGCAAAGCATGCGAAAGGTTTTATCCGCCTTCAATCACTGGCTCAATTTCCCAAGATATCACACCATAGGACATAATGACCAATTTTCATTATGAATTCTTGTCTTTTCAAAAGGGCAATAAATTCATTTCGCATGAGCAAAGGAGTTGGCAATGCATGTTGAATTTCATGCAAAAAGGAAACTGTTGTCTACAAATCTAAGTCAAGAAAAAGCTAAGTGTTGCATGCGAAGGAATTAAATTGTGAAAAAATTCCTGAGTATGCTATCTAGTGCAAAGAGTTTTGAGTGCAAAATTGTTGAAGAACATAAGTGAATTGTAGTAAGTTTGAGCACCGTAAAAATCCACAACACCCCGAAATGACCCAAAATCCTCAGATGGAAGTGCAAGGTGAGGCAACCCAAATTTTGTTTGATGCCATGCGTGCGACACCCATAGCCAATATTTTCAATGATACCTCTTACACTTCGCCTGGGATACCCAAGAAGCCAAGTGGATCCACACGTAGGCCATGGAAAATTAAAAAACTCACAAGGACCAAACCCAAATAATGGAAGAATGGGATAACATTTGTGATCCCTTCCTCAAAACTAACCCTAAGAGTCTTATGGAAGCAACTTGAGAAAGAATCAAAGTGGCCACCTATGAACATCAGTTGGTGTACAAGAAATGGTTATCTGGACTCTTGTAGTATATGGTTCCTTTTGTGCATTATTTCCCATAACTAGTTCATGAGGGCATTAAGCATTTCAACCTAGATACTGGTGCCATTGAAGGCTAGGAATTGAGGGTTAACATTAGCATGTCGGCTATCAAGAACATGCTATGCATCCCTGCAAGAGGATTTAGGGAAGAAAAGATGGAGTCATTCACTCCAAAAAAAGGTGGCAACTTTTGGAGAACCAAAAATTTTGCTCTGGATTTTTATAACAAAGAAACCCAAAGACCTCAGGAAGATTTGGAAAAGCCGCCACAAATTCTAGTTGTACACAACACTTTTAAATAGGATATGTAGGAGGCCTTCTCTATGATGGTTTTTGTTTGCGGCATGGACGAGGACAAGTTCATGCAATAGTTTCAACTGGGTCTAGGTTTTTAGTTGAGGAAACAACATTCCTTATTCTGGTATGACTTCATGGAAGTCATCATTTGGGAAATGATGAGGCAAATCAAGGAATACAACATTCAACATAAGTTCAGGTTTCCTTCTCTCCTTGCTCATATGCTTTTACACTAGAAACTTGACTTTTTTAGAAAACATATTAGATTCGCTATTTTTGATGAGAAGGGAGCTAGAAGGCCAGTTTCTGTATGGACTCCCCTCCTTTCTACAACAAATGATTATTATGCATTATCAAATTGTTTCTTGGCTTCCATTCTGCAAGACTTTAGCGAAGATGGCAATCTTTATTAGCTTTCTGCTGACCAAATAGGGTGGATGTAGAGTTTCACTCCTAGATGTGACTAGTTTTTCAGAGAGGATTTCACATTCATTAGGTTATGTGGCTTTATCAAGGAGCCAGTGTGACTCCTAGCATGCATCACAAATTGAGTGTTGGCCCTCGAGGTGTTTCAACAAGTGTCAATTATTGACAATAACTTTTGTAGAGGAAAGAACAAGAAAGGGTTTTTCTTCTACCCACTGAGCCTCAAAATGGTCATAATGGCAAGGAAGCAGAAACATAAGCTGCTAGAATCAAAGATGGTTCATCTAGGGCTAGTATTAATTTTCAACAAATGGCAATATAACCCTGAAAATGACTTAGCAAACATAAATGTTTGGGTAACTCACAACCCCCGGCCTTACTAGGAAAAGCAATAGAATCCCCTTTCAAAATAGGATGATATATTTGTAGACCTAGTTCACATGCCTATAGAGGATAGGAGGTCAACATGGATCAATTTCTATTTCCCTTCAGTGAAGTTTAATGAGAAGTTCTAAATGGGGGCCACCCTTCACAATGAATTGGTCAAGAAGTGGCAGTGGAGTGAGGAAAAGATTAGAGATTTCTGGATTTACCATCAAGAGATCCAATGCCCTCATGCCCCACTCCAAGACATAGGCAAGGATGAAAGATTTGATACTCTATGGAACAGAGCGCATGATGATATCGACACAAGCGATGATGAGGATATTGACCCAAATGAGGCTAATAAATATATGGAAAAGGGAAAGGAGGTGAAGGTGGCCCCAGCACAGAAGAAAGAAAAGGTGACAAAGCAGCCTAACAAAACTTCTTCAAGGGTGTGGATGAATATATCACATTCAGAAGACTCATAGACATGCACATGGGCTGCGAAAAGACCCAAAGTAGCCCAAAACACCCATCGGAAGTCATGGAGGTGGAAAATTCCCCACCTAACAAAAGGCAGCGCATAGATGCAACTTCCAGAGAGGGTTCACAGGAACCTGCAATAAGCCAAGGATCAGAGTCCTCTGCAGCTCAGGTATCTTTCTTTCCCCCTCTTCTTGATTCATAACCTTTGGTTTCTCCTACTGTCTCTGTGTTGCCTGTCACTTCAAGTGTTAGCCTTTCTTTCTCTACTTCTATTACAATGGTCATGGGAGGTTCTTCTAATTCTCCCAAGTGGGACAATTCACTTTTACTCCCCCATAGGTTCTTCCACCTTTTGTCGGAGTAGAGTCTGTAACCACTATTGCCCCCCTTTTTTCTACAACCGTGTCAGCTCTGACCCAGCTTTCCCAACAAATGAAATTTGTTGTCTCCATTACTGCCACCACTTCCCATGAGTCCTTCCACCACTTCATTAACTAAGCCTTGGTATAACATTCCCCCATTCTCCCCACTCTCACTCTTACTTCTGAAGAAGAAATTAGCCAGGACCACTACTCTCTCATTCCCTTTTGCTCTTCCTCCTAGTGTACCCTTCGCTAGAGAGCTCATTAGATCACTAGCATAATTTATTGTAGAGGGAAACAAAACAAGAACAACACAAACTCTCAAGGCCCAGAAGAGAAAAGAAAAAAATACTAAAAAACCAATAGAGCCATAGGTGTAGACCATTTTCAATGAGGCTCGGTAGTCATTGGATTTTGCAACAATGCATCCAAACGTCATCAAACCACAGGGGGAGATGTGACCCAAATATTACACCATCCATTCTATGGGAATCGATCTGCACATGGCCTAGATGCAAGATAAAGTTGAGCTCATGGAAGAGACCTAGCGTGTCATGACTTCTGACTTTGTCAAGTCCGGTCACCAACTGAAGAAGGTAGATGAACTAAAAAATGTTAAAGAGAGGATTGAGGTCCTACTGAAGAAGGACAAGGTGAGGGATTCTAAATTTACACGCTTCTCTCAGAAAGTGTAGTTGGAACATGCTAGACTTCAAGGGAACTCGCAAAGTTCCAATCCCAAGATCCCAACCTAGTCATTGAGCTACAGCAGAAAACCTAGGAATTACAAGACCAGTTGGCATGAGCAAAGGAGGAGATGCAATAAAATATTGAAGAGTTTCAACATCAATAAAATCAATTAGAGTAGAGAATTCAGCAAAAGGACACAAACTTCTAGGCCAACAAGCTCAATTTAAGAAGGAAATCTAGGATGTAAGGCTCTCCCCGGAAAGGGAATCTGCAACTAGAAGCTATGCCGAGGAAAAATGGCTTGCCAAGTTAAGAACCCTATAGGAACAACTCTCCATTGTGAACAAAAGGATTGCAAAACTAGCATAGGATGTTGGGTCAAAGGATGCGGAAATTGTTCTTTTGAAGAATCCTCCCCAATCCCCTGTTGCCCAGTCGGACCTCCTTCTAGTAGCCCAACAACTATATATTTCATATTGGGAAAAGGTCAAGGCTTTTTCTCTGACTCTTCAATTGATGTTTCAATTCATGGAGGAAGCAACGAGTTTGAGTAGGGAGGTTCATAGAAAAATTGAACAATTTCCCCAGTTCATTGTGGAGAGGGTACCTAAGGCAGAAAAGTTACTAGATAAGTTGTACACGGTGGCAAATGAGGACTTAGTAAGAGTGGGGATTGAAGACCGAAGGTCAGATGCCAAGAAAGTAAAGGAATTCATCCGATGTAATGTGACCATCCTCCATGCTAGAAATTTCTCAGTAATATTGATTCAAACCATGAACAATATGCTGATGAAGTTCTCCCAACTAACTCAAATGGGTTTTCCTTTGCCTTTCCTTTTTGATGGTTCACTAGCCACAATGGATCACATTGAAACAAAGATTGAGGAGAAGCAGCAGGATTTATTCACTTCCTAGAGTTTTAGTCAACCCCTTACTATTGCGGATATTGAAGGCGTTACTCATCAAATAGTGCAGCTACTCTTTTAACTCAAGTTTGGGACCAGGATATCGATGGAGGTTCCCTTCAAGGAAGTAATTGATCTGCATGAAGTGCAAGAGAATATGCATGCCATATCAACATCATCTAAGGTTGACTAGCTTCCTCTATAGATTTCACTCTCAAAGCTCCGAATCCATCGCCCATTGAATAAGGCTTTGGTCTTTGAACCAAAAATTTTTGGGTTCCTCGTTCTGCTAGCAAAATGCCACTATAGTTTCCAAAAGCTATGGATTTAAAAAATCCATCAAGCTCCCTTTGGGTTGATAATATTATTTTATTTGGCCTTTGCCTATGTCCCATATATTTGAATATCTCTGGGCCCCTTTTTGAAGAGCTTCACCCACTATCGCCACATGTTCACCGCACGCTCCTCGCATGGATTTCATCCCTTGCTTCTCTACCAAGCCCCACCATGCTTCTATGTGTCAGTAGCGTGGACCTTTGGATGCCTACTTCCCTTTGTTTCTCTACCAAGCTCCACCTGTGTTCCACATAACATCATTCCACATAAATTTTTTGGTAGACCCCAAAGTTAGCGTTGGTAATGAAGACTTCTCCACATGTCTTCTCCGCAGGGGTTTTCATTGCAAGGAAAGAAGAATCAATGAAAAACCCCACCCTATCGTCATGTATCCTAACTGACTTTGTAGGTGAGCAACACATGTTTGCATGGAACTTTGTTCCTTCTACACTGGGACCACAACCATCATTTGCAGGGGATGTATCTAGCTCAAAGGTGGTTGCATTCTATGTCTCAAAATATTTTTTGTTGCAACGTCCTTGGGAAATCATTGCTATAGACATCATTACTCATGCTGAAGCAATCTTTTTTGTTACTAGCTTTCAAGCAATGGGATGTTTTCTTTAAAGATACTGATTCTTCTTTCTGAAAATGAGTTTGGAACATACACAGAAAAATTGTGAAAAGACACCAAGCCTTTTTTATGGTTTTTTATTATCGTATTGAGACTCATAGACTGTGCGATTGTTATTCAGCCTTTCTGTTTCTTAGCTATTTGACAAAACATTATACTATGTCATTATTGTACTGAGTAGTTTATTTGTATTCTATAATTTCAATATAAGTTTGCTGATTTAGACCATGTCTTGGACTTTTCTTTTTAGTAAATGTGTATGGGATTTATTTTATGTTATTGAATAGATTATTCGAGTTTTCAGCTATGATTTTGGTTATTTTGGGACATGCAGATTGTTGAATGGGCCATTAAACCCCATCCCAAAGGTAGATTTATCATTCCCACACCTACATCTTGGTGCATCGCCTTAGGTTAGATCTTTATTTTTAATATTTTCTTTCGTTTCCCATTCCAAACCCTCCAACTATAGAAAGAGTTGGCTTCTTTAAAAACCTGGAGGTCACTGAGTTTAGCACAATTGGTCCCCCATTTATTAAGTTTCCCATAAGGTTGTTACTTGTCAATTTTAGGCATCAACAATATAATTTTTAGGAAAGATGCCAATGGTGTGTTGCTTAGATGCATTGATGTTGAACAAGTTGACAGAGTTATTGAAGAATTCCATGATGGGGCAGCTAGCGGACATTTTGCACTAACTACAACTATAAAAATAATGAGGGAATGCTATTATTGGCCTAGTTTATTCAAGGATACCCATTATTGGGTAAGAAAATTAAGAAAATATGCTTTCTTCTCAAGGAAATAGAGATTGGTTTCCCTTCCTTTGTAGCCCATCCAAGTTGAACAGCCCTTCATGAAGTGGGGCATTGACTTTATTGGAGCTATCAACCCACCTTCTAGTATAGGACATAAACTATGGGTCCTCACTACAATTGATTATTTCACCAGGTGGATTGAGGCTATAGCATTGAAGGAGTCTAATGAGCTTGTCCTAAATTTTTTGGGATGATTTGGTGACAAGGTTTGGAGTGCCTGATTCAATTTTTTTTTTATAATGATTTAGATTTTATGGGACAAAAATTGAGTGAGTGGGCTATCAGGAATGTAATCTATTTGAGCACTTCATCAAACTACTACCCTTAGGGGATTGGTTTGGCTGAGTCAACAAATAAGAACCTGATAGGGAAATGGTTTGGTTGAGTCAACAAATAATAACCTAATAAGGATCATCAAGAGGACCATGGAAGGTAATCAGAGAGCTTGGCATACCAATTTAAATTTTTCCTTGTGAGTAGATAGTATCACTCCAAAGAGATCCATTGGCAGTTCTCCATACATGTTGGTCTATGGAAAGGAAGCAAGGATCCCCTTATTAGTTGAGTTACTATCCCTTGATTTGGCTAATCATTTGAAGAGGCTAAAAGGAGAGGAACCAATGATGGCCAAATATGATCAGCCAGTGGAGTTAGAAGAAATTAGAAATAAAGCAATGATGAAAATGGAGGAGAATCAAAACTAGGTCAAGAGGTATTTTGACAAAAATAAAATCCCTAAGGTTTTCAAAGAGGGGGATGTAGTCCTCAAATGTGATGAATTTAACAACAAGCCTAAAAGGCATACAAAATTTGATGCAATATGGACTAGCCCCTACATCATTTATGAATGTAAGTAGCATAATTCCTTCCAATTATCAAAGATGGATGGAGAGGAGGTTCCAATCCTAGTAAAAGTGATTCACCTCAAACGTTGTTTTTGAGTTATCTATATCAATTTTCTATACATGTTAGTTTAGGTCTCTTTATTTCCATGAAGTGATTAGCATATCTTGCATGCTCCTTAAGGGGTTGCATGATTTACATTTCCTATTTTCTTCCAAGTGCAACATGCACATGTCAGGTTTTTTTTCCCCTTGGTTGAACCTAGTTGCTACAATAGTTATTATGACTCTATGCCCAATGGATTTTTATAAGGCTATTGAATTTTATGATTAGCAAGAAATCATCCCAAAAAGTCACTAGGAATGTTGCCATTTTTCATATCACCATTGGATTCCCTTCATTTATATCTGATCAAAGAGATCATATATGTGCATCCTATTGAAATCCATGTTCATTTTGATGTTTTAAAATTCCTCGATTGTATCAAATTAGAGTTTTGAACTTGCAAGAAACAACTTCCAAAACCCTTGGTCTTGGTGGGAAATTTTGCTATATTTCTTTGTTGACTCCCTATAGTCAGTTGTAGTCTATTACTTATAATTTATTTCTATTGAATTCATGTTTTGACTGGCTTCGTTGTCCTTGTTTCCCCAGTCATTTTCCTATTCAAATATTTACCCCAAATCTAATGTTTTTCCCTAGGTCTAAAATTTTCTAAGTCACATATTCTTATGTTACCTAGGGGTGTCCCCATCTTTAAAAAAAACATTTGCACACATGCAAAACTTCTTCCCTTAACTTGTTCCATCATGCCACCTCTTTACATCTCATTTTGTTGTCATGCCAATGATCTCTAATTTATGATATGTGATTCCTGTGTTACTCTTCACATCGTGTGTCTCCTTTGAATCACATTTTTACCTTTTCCTGATCTCTCCCAAAGTGTGATATGCAGTATCACCATTGATTCTTGTTCTTGGTTATGTGTTCAAATCTTTGTCCATCACATTGCTCGTTCACATTTCTAGTTCAACTCTTATTTCCATGCTACTTTATGGGATGTGCAATGTGAGAAGGAGGGAGGATTAGGGGGTCGAGTATTCTTTTCCAGGTGTCAATATATTGTAATAGTCTAGTGCATCACATTTTTCTACTCAGTTGGTGGGGTCATTTTTGCAATGTGTGATGCTCCAAAATCAATGGTGGAGGGTAAAGGGGAGGTGATCCAATGGTTATTGCATGCCCTTAGTGCATTGTGATTGTGTACCAAAATAAGCAAGGAATATCTATGATATGTGATGAGTAGTATGATGGGGCCTAGTTAGAAGTTTTGAAGGTGCGATGTGATAACAAGTTTCCAAGATCATAGATGGCAGAGTTTTATTGTAACACATGGGTCATTCACATCACATTTATGAATGATATTGTGCTACATCATCTGTGATGTTCTTTGGGTTAGGATGAGGACTTTGATGGCTCAGATGTAATGATAGAAATTGATGGTTAATGGATGCATTCTTTGTATCATGATTTCATGTTGTGAAATAAGGGTCATTTTGATGATATGTGATCGAATCATGAGGGAATATTCTATACACAATATTAGTTCATCGCATGGGCTTAGTGCATTGCAATTATGTGTCCCAAAATATCGAAGGAAGGTGCGATGAGTAATGGCAATGAACCTCATAGAAATAAATGACCATGTTTTATAGTTTCATTAAGGACTATATCTGGCCCATCCATGTTCAATCCGATGGCCAACATTCAAACATTAATGGTAGATTGTTCTAGTTCATGAGAAATAATGTAGAAGTAATGGCTTAGTGACATTCCTAGCTACCAAATTGAAATCTGATCCACCTTGGATCAAATTTTCACATTTCTTCAATGTCACATTCATTGTTAGATGGTGCCATTACTCCTTGATGTGTCGCAGAGGCCACATTCTCTTGTTAGGGTATGTTTTCCTATATTTTCTTGTAGATTTTGTGGGCTCTCTATGCTATATTCATGAATTCATCACCCTATGGTTTTATTGAGATTTCAAGTGCCTTTAAGGCTTGGTAGTTGGTCTATCATGGGAGAAATTCAGATCATTTTGAAATTTAATTGGAATTCATTTATCTTCAAATCCTAATTAGGTTAGGGTTAGGTTTTATATTTCAATTCTGAGCTATGCCTACACTATAAGGGAAATATTTGAATAATTTCTAAATGGTTCTTCCCTTAATCTTCTCTAGAGACTTATGTTGTTTTAGTATTTTATATAGATGTAAAATTGGCTTATGCCTTTATATTAATAAAATTACTATTTTTCACCTT
>VDFB02165212.1:0-55339 GCA_007258455.2 Sequoia sempervirens | reverse complement strand
GAGCAATAGTTGATACCACCCTTAAGTGGTAGATTGAATCTCCTTAAAATATTTCGATAACATTTATTTGTATTCATTTATTTTTCTTGTATATCTAAGAGATGGTCGCCATTCAGCGAAATACCATCCTCGTCAATCTAGTATTGATGGAACTTTATAAACCTTTTGGTAGTCTCATCATCCATGGTGACGAAGGGCTATGATGCCTGACTTTGTATTATATATATATATATTTTTCTGGTAAATCTTTCAAATGCATGAATATTGTAATAACATAGGGACCTCGTGAAAACACTTGTTGCCTAATCCATGAAGGATTAAGGTCAAATGATAAACTCATTCCCTATCTTGATGCATGTGTAATTTAGTAAACTATCGTTTACGTTAAACGATACCCATGTCACCTATGGGCAACTATGCCCCAAACTAAGGGTGCATGTTAAGGCACGGACTCAAACCTCATGTTTTGCATAGTAGTCAATGACTAAAGATTGATGTATAATATATGTAAACAATGAACGAGGGTTTCAAACTAAACCCAGTTAAGATTGATCTCATGGATTTGATCATTTTATCATTAATTATTAACGGTTAGTCTGTCATCCAGTACTTTTAAATTCATTCCAATATTGATGGTAGCTTCATTTTATTGTTCTTACATGAAATTGCGTATATAAATGTCAGAATAATTAAGCCTGGAAATGAGGCAATGGAACTTGAAGTTGCAACCATAAACCTCTGTAAATGACATTGTTTTGTCATAAACTGTAACCATTTTGCCTGAAACAACATTGTATTGATGTAAACAATGAATGTTTTGTTAGAAACGACATTGTTTTGGCATAAACTGTAACTATTTAGCCTGAAACAACATTGTATTGATGTAAACAATGAATTTCCTGTTGGAAATGACATTGTTTTGTCATAAATTGTAACTGTTTAGCCTGAAACAACATTGTATTGCTGTAAACAGTGAATGTTCTATTGTAAACAACATTGTTTTGTCATAAATTGTAACTATTTAGCTTGAAACAACATTGTATTATTGTTAATAGTGACTATTCTATTGCAAATGACATTGATTTGTTGTAAAAGTAAATGTGTAGTTGAAAACAATCTTGTTCATTAAACTATTAAGCTGAAATAGCATTGATTAGTTGTTAATTATAACATTCTACATGAAATAGCTTGTTTTGTAACTGTTAGTTGGAAACAGTATTATTTTGTTAAAACAGTGAATGTTCACATGTGAAACAACAATGTTAGGATACTACAGTTTGTGTGAATATAAAGGAAGCAACAGTACATGAGAAACAGTAATACAAACTTATTATGGATTCTTTATTTTTGTGAAAGAAACGTCAAATGGAATATTATTAAATGATTTCAATCTAATTTAATGGTTTATTTCAAAATGTATGCAAAATCCAATAACTTAAGTAGGCACATAGATGTGTATGCACATAGACCTTGTTTATGTACATACACATACTTGTGACATACCTCCTTTTGTTCTTTTTACTTAATTCATTTTTAAATGGATAATACTTATGTTGAAAGTAAGCATGGGTCATGTGAATGATATGACTGAATATTGTATTATTCTATTTGACTCATGTATCTGATTTATGTTTAGAGAGGAAATTAGTAATCTAATTCTTCTTTTTCATAGACATATGTGAGAATAATATTATTTTACTTGAATAGAACGGTGATACCTAAGTAGAGTAGAGCACCTCAAGGTAGATGCTGCTAGAGGGTAGATAGTTATGAAATTTTGTATTGTAGAAATTTACCTTCCGAGACAGGTGCTAAAATGGAGTTTAGAGAGTATAGGTTTGCTTTACCAGAACCTATTGTTTGTTGTTGTTGCAACATAGTTTTATGCTTTTCCAAGCAATATAGTTCATTTTGTATGTATGAACTTTGTCATATCACTCTCTGCCATTCCTAGCATAGATCTTGCATTTTCTTTTCTAACTTGTAGATAGAAATTGCACGTTGATGTATGGGCATGAACCAAATTCCACCTTTGTAGATTGTTCTCTTGCTAAAATTTCCATGCAAGGTTGGGTATTCTTCAAGTTGGAAGAGATTTGATGAAGCATAAGCTTCGTGGTTGGGTGGTAAAGCGCTTCAACCATGTTCTCATCCACCAGTGGAGACGAGCGTCAAGAGGAACCTTAGATGTACACAAGGCTTTTAGTCTATGATGTAAGCATGATGTAATACTTGATGTACTTGGTGTAAAGTTGTACATTGTAATGACTATGTGGCCGTATGAGCCAAGTCAAACCTGATATTGTAATTTGACTTTTGAATTGAATATACAAATCATTGACTCATTTTAAATGGACATGTGTTGCTATGATTTCAACTTTAGCCACTAGTTATGTTTTTTTAAATTTGAAATATATTCATGTGTCATTTACAATAATAATAATTAAGTAATAATTTAGGATGGGTTATTACAGTGTAGGAGACAAATTTTTCTTTTGTGAAGAAAAACTTTCTTGCTTACCACATGATGTTTTAAATATAATAGATGATGGAAAATGAGATGTAGAAGGAGTAGATTGGAAACCTAAACCCCTTTTAGAAAGGTATAGTGTAGAATTCACATGATCCTTAACTCATTTTTTTTGTAGAGAAGGGGGATTTGTTGCTCACGAGTCTCTTTATTCTCAAGAGATTCCCAGGGAACAAACTACCCTAAACTACCTCAGATTATCTTAACGAAAAAAGAAAGAGTTTCAAAATCAGAATGAGTAGGTCATAAAGGTTCTTTAGACAAATTGATGAGCTCTTGGCCAAAGGATGGAGGCGCAACACACATATAGCAGCATGGTACACTAGCATTCCATGTGCGTTGGAATCTCATACATACCAAAATTTGAGAATATCTCAAAAAATAGCTTAGTGGCTAATTCTACTCTGACTATTAAGAACTTTAAAATGCGAGAAAGTAACAGAATATAATAGAACTAAAATAAAGTAAATTAAATGTAAATGATAAAACTAAGGGAAAGAAAGCACTCACAATAGACCAAGCAATTAAGCCTCCAACAAATGAATATCTTCAATACCTGTGCACATAAGATCGAAGAACATTTTTGGGGTTGTTTAGGGGCTTGTCACAATCAAACCCCTATTTCAGTGTTCCCACCTCGACAAAAAACTAGATAGATAGATAGATGGATAGACAAGAAAGAAAATAGCCAAGATAATGGGCACAATGATAAAGTGCATAGACAAGGGTTGTGAGGAATCCCAAGATGCTCAAAGACATAAGATAAGAGAGATATCGCCTGCAAGGATTAAGGAAGCCAAGGAGAGAGATAAAAAAGGGAGGGTTGTGAGAGCTAAGAGGCTTGCAAAGAGTGTTGTAGAAAATTGTAGAGAGATATACAAGCTTAAGAGAGAGAAAAGAGAGAGAAAGAATGTCCAAGAAAGGAGAAGAGAGTTCAAGATAAAACCAAAGAAGACCAAATGGATTGAAAATACCACTTTTAAATATACAATAGGAGGGAAAAGAATGTTCTTGAGCCATTACAAGGCATCACATGCCATTAACATGGAAAAAAGTAGCTGACAAGTGAAAAGGAACTTGAAAATAGTTGTTTGAATGTTGAAATTTCATGGGACGTTAGCATGGCGTGCAGACGTCTATGCGGCATGCTAGTGTCTAGATACATCATGCTACAAAACGATGAGAATAAGAAAAGCATAGGGCTCAATGCAAAGCTGATGCGCAAAGGTGGTTGCTGAAAAAGGGGTCCTGAGCATCCTGAGAGGGAAAAAGGCTAATGTAGGGGCTAAAATGATCATACACAAAGACTAAGGGAGTGGACACTAAATTGGATGAAAAAATGCATAAGAAATTGTAAGGGATGCAATTTTATGACATTACAATTTCATGTTTTCATTATATCCACTTTTAGAAAGAATTTTATATCCAAGCCCATAACACTTGTCTAACTCAAATGTAGGAGTCTTGCCTAAATGCTTATGAGAAGAAATGCCTCTTTCACAAGAATGAAAATCCTTTTCAGGTGTTGAATTGTTAATGTTAGACATCACCAACACACAAGTGATGAAAGCTAAAGAGACCCCATCACCGTCATGGGATGATGTTTTTGGAGTTTTTGATGTTGAACAAGATTAAGGAAATGAAGCATAAGACTCCTTAGGTTGAGATTGTGAGATTTTATCTTTTCCTACAAAGGAGAGTGTAAAATCTAGTTAACTCCAATAAAAACTTGTATTTGAAGAGGAATCCATATTGTGATCATTATTTGCAATTTGAGAAGAAGAAGCATAAGATTGTGTTGGAACAATATCTAATTTTATAGTGATGGTGATATTTTGTAATCCCCAATGAAAGTGGATATAAAATCTAATGATCCCAAATCATCACCAAAGAGTTTATTCATGATATCATTATCATTGAAATGTAATGGTTCCACTTTTTAATATGGAATTAAAGTACTAAGAGAGTTGGAAGTGTTATGTTCAGCTTCAATTTGTGAATAATAACTTCTTGCATCCATTTTTACCATATATATATTGTTATTATATTCAAACTTCATCTCATGGTCAAGATTAGACAAGACTCTTTTCATGGCATGAATCCACTTTCTACCAAGAAGAATATTGTATGAGAGTATTCAACATGACATGGATAAGAGTAGGTAAAACCATGGGCCCTACCCTAATAGGTAATGTTATTACCCAATGGTTTCCTACCAACATTATCAAAGCCACATATAGAAATATTACTTGGTTGTATGAGATTCTTATCCACACCAATATTATCTAGAAGATCAATGATACAAACATTAAGATATGATCCACTATCAATAAGAGTACTCCCTCAAGGTTTCATCTCTTGACTCATCCAAATGCTCACATAATTACACCCTAAATCTCAGGCACACACAAGTGTTTAAACAAGTACACAACTCTCTTTTATCATCGAATTGAGAAAAAATTAGTACCATTGTGAATTAAAATGAGCATGCTCTTCAAAGTCTATTCAAAATCAAAAAATTGATTCCATATGCAAAAGTTATGCCCAAAACCATGAAATAGAGAACATCTGGCTTCTAGGCTCCAAAAATTGGTCAAAGCATAAAAAAAATGAAACCATACCTATACCACTATGCAATGCTCAAAACCACCTTTCCAACAAGTATAAGAAGTCAAAAATCCAACATCCTGAGTGAAAGTTATGCCTCCTAGAAAAAAATCTACCCAATTTGGCTAGTGTCTAGTGGCTGGTGGCCCCCCAAGTGGCAGACTAGTGGTCTATCAGTCACGCCACCAGGGGTGGTGGCATGTCTTATCTTTCCAGACTTGAAATCCAATTTAAATTGGTTTAATGTTTTAAACTTTGGAATCCGATGGATTTAAAATAATATATATATTTTTTAAACTTCAAATGGTAGTTAAAAATTTATCGCCCCCTATGGGCTAGGTGAGGGGTCCCTTATGGGACCAGGGGCCCTACAACAATGACCAACCAATGATACATTGACTGCACGGTATGCAGTATTGTGGGGGTAGGGAAGGGTACGAGTTTGCAAACACCACCCATCCCACCTATCATTTTTTTTTAATTTAAAATATTTTCAATAATTTTTAACTCTATCAGATTTTCAAATTTGTATCTTTTGTGCAATATTTTATTTTTCTATGGAAAAAATTTGATGCCCTTCTATAGACATCGCATGGTCGTACGATCGTATGATGGGTTGTGGGGGTGAAAATATTGTATTTTTTCATAGTGGCCAAAATAGAGAAAATTTTGTCTTTTTTCATCTCTCGATCATCCTAGATGCAGGTGAGGTCCATTTTGTCCTAGGGGGTCATCTGCAATCACTTCCCCCATAAAAATCTCACATGAACACACATCCAAGATGTTGGGATTAAGGTGTCTCAACCTTAGAGTCCTAATATTGTTTTAATTGATCTATTATTGTATTAATTTGTATTATTTAATTTCCTATGGTGTCATGTCACAAGTTGAGACCCATTGGTTGGGTGGCATCCCTTTTGGAAGTGACTAGATGACACATAATCATCCCAAGTAGACATAGGCATCCCACTTTGGAATCTAGACATATGACAGATTCTATGACACATCATACGGAATCTTTGAATGCATGGGAGAAAGTTGGCACCCAAGTTGGGCTATGATAGGATGTAAGAGAATCAAATATTTTTATTCAGTTATGATAGATTCTCTTACAGTTGTAAGTTTTGTCAGCTATGACAGATTTTATGACAATTGTAAGATGTGTAAGGCATCTGTCCTAAGCTATTTTTAGCATATTCTAGACACCCAAGCTTAGAAGAAGAATATTTACATGTTTGACCATTGTAAGGGGTGTAAGGGAATATTGTACATGTGTCCAAATGCATGTATAAGGCATTGGATTTTGTGCCATGTGGATTTGGACGCCCCTCACCTTTTAGATGCTTCTTGAAGTTTGTATCTCTCTATAAAATGAGTGTCTTGCATTGTAGAATGCATAGTTTGTTTGCAGGTAACAAAGTGTTGTCCATTTCACTCCAGAATAGGTGTTTGTGTTGAAGCACTTGTATAGAAGCTTTGTACTTGGTGATATGTTGTAACTCTTATTTGATATAATAGAGAAGTGTTATGCTTTTGGAGGGTGGATTTTTTTACCTAAAAGGGATTTCCCCACGTATATTTGGTGTCACTGTTTTATGCATTGTTGTTGTTCTATTCATTTATTCTCTCTGTGCTTCTCTTTTTGTAATTGTTAAAAGGTGTTAAAACAAGATTTTGTAACCCTCCCCTACTTAGATTAGTGTAGGAAGTTATTTATGCTCACCCAGCTTCCTTTTAGTTGGTATTAGAGCCTGGCCAACCTTGGTTCCTTTGTTGGGTTAGAAGGGTTTTTTGAGTTGATCTTTGTTTCACTGGGAGCTTTGCAAAAGTGTGTGTTTCATTACCTTGTTGCAGGAAAGAGATGGCAGGCACATCTAGGAGGATTGAGATGAAAAAGTTTAAGGGTTGTAATTTTGAGTTGTGGAAGCTCAAAATGGAAGACATGCTCATAGACCGTGACCTATGGGTTGCTATTTCTAGAACCAAACCTTCAAGCATGAAACAAGAAGATTGGGATCTCATGGATAGGAAATCCAAGGGTCTTATTAAACTCTGTTTGGTTGATTTCGTCCTCCTAGATGTCCATGAAGAGAAAATTTATTTTTCTTTGTGGAAGAAGCTTGGTGATGTCTATCAGGCTAAATCCTTGGTAAGAAAGCTTTTCCTAAGAAAGAAGATGTATTCTCTAAAAATGGAAGATGGAGGGTCCATAGCAGATCATCTAAATGCATTTAACATGTTGGTTGCACAACTGTGTTCCATTGGAGATAAGATTGATGAACAAGACTATTGCATGCTCCTTTTGTGTTTGTTACCAGACTCTTGGGATCACTTGGTAATGGCTATTGGAAGGACTACTTCCACCTTCAAGATGGATGAGGTTTTTTCCTCATTATTATTTGAAGAGATGTGAAGGAAGTATTTTGAGATGGCCAAGGAGGCCCTTGCAGTTCATGGCAGACCAAAGGATAGAGGAAAAAAGAAAGACAAGAAATCTAAGTCAAAGTATCTAGGGAGATCTGAGTCTCCTGGTAAGAATTCCAAGGAAAAAATTTGGAACTATGGTGAAGTTGGTCACATTCATAAAGATTGCAAGAAGAAGAAGAAGAAGAAAAACAATATTTCTCTAATTTTGAATCTAAGAAATCATCTCAAGATGATGGGGAAGCATTTATTGCAGCCTTGGTAGCTCATGCATTGGATGATGTGTGGTTGATAGATTCGGGTGCATCCTTTCACATGACTTCTCATAGATATTGGTTCTCGAAGTATGAAGAGTACAATGGAAGAGAGGTTTACCTGGGTGATGACTCTCATCTAAATATTGTTGGCCATGGAAGAGTCAAAATCAGATTTCTTGATGGAAGAGTGAAGAGGATTGATGGTGTCTTGCATATCCCAGGTTTGGTACGAAACCTGCTTTCTATAAGTAAACTGAATGATTTGGAAGTGCAAGTTGTTTTCTTTGGTGGAAGATATAAGATGACAAGAGGAGCTATGGTGTTAGCTAAAGGAGTTCATTTGGCACTTTTTTTAAGCTTGATGCAGGCATTGTATAGTGCAATAGTTCTTCTAATGTACCGAAGAAGAGATCTTTGGATTCTTCATCCTCACTATCAGATTGTGTAGAGTAAAAACATGTTGTAGCTACATCCGATGGTTGTGCATTTTGGGTACCTAAGGGTGTACATTCCATGGGAATGAAGCTTCCTATAGAGAAGACAATGTTATCGCACCAATGACTTGGTCACATTGGTGAAAAGGATCTCAGAACCATGAAAAATAAGAGCCTTGTTGAAGGCATTGATGATTGTAATCTCAAGTTTGAATTTTGTGAACATTGTGTATATGGAAAAATACACTATGTTTCCTTTTACTCTAGTTCTCATAAGTCTTCTGGGGTTTCGGACTATGTTCATTCAAATGTTTTTGGTCATGTAAATGTCCTTCGTTATCAAAATTTTTAAATTTTGTTTCTTTCATAGATGATTACAGTAGAAGGACATTCATTTATTTCCTCAGAAGTAAAGTTGAAGTCTTTAGTCAATTTAAGGAGTTTAAGGCCCTGGTAGAAAATCATACTAGGAGAAAGATTAAGTGTTTGAGGACTGATAATGGTGGTGATTTTTATTTCATAGAGTTTGACAAGTTTTGTAAAGAGCGCAGGATTGAGAGACAAAATAAAACTCCCTATACTCCACACCAAAATGGAGTAGTAGCAAGGATGAACAGAATGTTGATGGAGAGGGCTAGGAGTATGTTGAGTGGTGTTATCCTTGAACAAAAGTTTTGGGATAAAGTGATAGCCACTACATGTTATTTGATCAATAGATCTCCTACATCAATGCTTGTTGGTAAGACACCCATGGAGGCGTGGTCTGGTAAAAAGGATTTGATGAGACATCTCAGAGTATTTGGTTGTGAAGCTTATGCTCATGTTTCGATTAAGAAGAGGTCAAAGTTGGAGAACAAGGTTGTTAAGTGTATCTTTATCGGTTATGGTGTCAGTGTGAAAGGGTACAAGCTTTGGGATCTAAAAGCTCAGAAGGTTCTCTACAACACAAGTGTGATCTTCATAGAGATGAAACCTTCATTGTTGAGCTACAACCAAAGAAAGAGGAGAAACATAAGAAGGAGGTAGTGCATATTCCACCTACTCTGAAGACAGAAGAACCTATTGGATCTGAAAATGAGATCTCAAGTAGCTCTGAAAGTTCTAAAGAAGAAGAAAAACCTCAACCTCGACCCTTGAGGAGGTCTACAAGAGTTAGGCAGCAACTGGAAAGGTCTGGTTATTCATTATCAGATTCCAGTTGCATCTTTTCTTTGATTACTAACACTGATGAGCCTAGGACGGTGAGAGAGGCAATGGGTATGAGTGATTCAGATTCCTAGATGCAAGCCATAGATGAAGAGATGGCTTCATTAAAGAAAAATAAGACTTGGAATCTGGTACCTTTGCCTACTGGACATAAACATGTTGCTTGTAAATGGGTTTTCAAGAAGAAGTGTGGTCTTGATGGTAGTATTGAGAAGTTTAAGGCACGGTTGGTCGCTAAAGGGTTTTCTTAGGCGGAGGGAATTGATTATGAGTAGATATTCTCTCTTGTAGCAAAGCTGACATCTATCTGGTTTCTATTGCCACTTGCAGCAACATACAACTTAGAAGTGGAACAGATGGATGTGAAGAAAACTTTCCTTCATGGTGATTTGGAGGAAGATATTTACATGTCATTGATGAGGTAAAAGTAACCTCATCAATATAACGGGCTCAATGCTCAACCTTATACCTTTCAGCCAAATTTACCATACCAATTAATTATCTTTAGGATAAGTAGTTGCTCTCTTTTTATTAATAAGCATGCAATATTTATTTCTTGAAATTAGTCGAAATAAGCTAATTTATGCCGACTTAATGGTTTAGTTCTTGAGTATTCCACAGGTCAACTTCCACCATCAAATACCATTCTAGTCAAAGAGTTTTTAACGTAGATTTCAACACAGTTGAAGATAAGTGAATGGGCATCGGAACTTCAAGAGCATACATTATGGAGTGAGTTTTCATAGTTTATGTTATTTTCAGTTCTAAAGACTTTATGGCTTATGTCGAGCCTCTTTAATATTTCATGTCATGGGCTTTAAAGTCTATTTGTTGTTGACAATCAGTTGAAGACTTTATCAACTGAAAAGTAGGATTTTGTTAGTCGCTTTCATATAAATATGTAACTGTTGAAAACGATGAATACATAAGAATATCGTTATGTTGCCACTATGTTTTCTAAGTTATAATTTTCATATGAATAAAATGAATTTTTCTTGCCACTTTTGGAGTTACTGAATAATGTCAATGGATTTCTTTGAATGAAGTAATTTGGAGTTACCAGTGCATGTGATCTGAGATAGGTGTAGAAGCACCCAAGAGCTAGCTACTCAAGGGTTATAGATTAGATAGATAAGTATTTTACTTCTAATTTTTTACTTTCTTTTAGTAGATAATAATCGAAATTGGAATTTATTTTCATGTGTGTCATTCTATTAATATCAATCCTGCAGGTTGTAGTTGAGTCTGTAGTCTTTGAATTTAGTGTCTGAAGTTCCCAAGCACCTTCTACTAGTTGTTTTAGATTGTAAAATTTTAATTAGATCAATGTTTCCTAGTTTCTTTACCAATTTTACTTCTTCAACAATATATACATTTCTTAGTTTAATCATTTTCATGATTTCTAGTTTAGTGGTTATACTTTTTAGATTCATATTTTTCTGCTTTCTAGTTTAGTTATTTCAAGCTTTCTAGGTAGATGATTTCCTACTTTCTAAGTTTAGTGGCTTTATAGTTTATAGTTTTATTTCAGTTGTTTGGTATATAGAAAACCCAAGAGAGATAGTCAAGATGTCTTCTATTGCATACAACCCTTGGACACTACCCAGTTGATATATTAATGTGTTTATTAACTAAAGTGTTAGGACCTGACGACAGCCGATCACTTTTTGGAATTGTTGTCGGGGAAGCCTTCTTTTTCTAAGGGTTAGTAGGAGATTCCTTGAATACCTCTTTTAGGAAAAAAAATAGTCCTTTGGCCTCTTTTCTGCATGGTCAAGAAATGAGGCCCCCCCATGGAAGATTTATACCAAAAACCCCCCCAATCGACGTACCAACTACAAGTAGGGAGGAAGGAAACTCATATCAAGAACTTACTAAGGAATTGACTGAATAGGGTCAACCTGAGACCTTCCCACATACCCTAGAAAGAGAACACATAGTTGTAGAGGAGCATATTCCTTTGCAAACTCCGGGACCTCGCCCAACTAAGTGAATTTGGGAAGAGGATCATATCCCCTTCAACATCATGGGTGACCATAAAAATTTTGCGAACAACAATAATAACCCTCCACCACCACGCACATTCACTTATTGTATTGCTATTGGCGTAGATGACGATACGACAATGAAAAATATCTCACTGGCCTTCTTTCCAACCTTTCGAGGTTTGTCCACTGAGGACCCTGATTAGTTTCTATTTGAGTTTAAAGTCTCGTGTCAGACATATGACTACAAGAATGACAATAAAAAACTAAAGCTTTTCCCTTCAACCCTGAAAGATTCAGCCATTTGTTGGCTTATGGGATTAGCTTCTTAGTCAATAACCTCCTAGGATAAAATGGAGTTTTCCTTTTTGGCGAAATACCAAAGTTATTATAGGGTTAGCGATAGGAAGGAAGAACTGTTCAAAATAAGGAAAAATGAGGATGAAAGTCTAGAGGATTACCTAGATAGGTTTATCTTCTTATCTAAATGTTGTGGTGGAGAAGTCATAAGTCTTGATATTCTGAATACCCTATTCCTTAAAGGTCTCAATGATAAAGCTCGAAGGAGCTTGGATTTAATGGGAAAAGAAGACATGTCCCAACTAGGATTGGACGATATTATGGAATTGTGTCAGAATTTCTCTCAAACTCAAGGAGGTATCTGAAATTCCACCCTCTTTAAAGGTTCCAATGAAATAGGAAAACTACGTGAAGAACTAGCAAACTTCAAGACCAACATCCTGGTTCAGTTAAACACCACATTAGACAACATATAGGCTAAAACGCAGAATCTTGAGACTTTGTCCATTTACTACCCCAAGTGTCGAAACAAACATTTGCTAAGGGAATGCCCTTTGGAAAAAGTTGAAAAAATTGATGCTTGTCAAGTATGTGACAAAAATCACCTCACCGATCAGTGTGAGCTTCTGAATGCCATCAATAATTCAAAGAAAATAACATCCCAAGTTGAGGAAGAAGTTAACGTTGTAAATCAAAGAACTAGAGGAAAAAAAATTCTATGGCTAGAATTCAAGTTCTAACTCGAGACCTCAACCTAATAGGAACAATAATCAATAGGAAGCACCCTGGCCTCAAGCACCACCTCCAATACCACCTAATTGGGGACCTTATCCTTGGGGACCACCTAAATGGTAAAATCAATCTTGGGGTACCCCTTAGTGGCCTAACCAACCTCAATAGTAGTTGTACCCTCAGAATCCCATTCCTCAATGGAATCAACCTCAACATCAATTTTATATTGGTCCCAGAAGGATGCCTACTCAACAACAAAATCTTTTACTGCCTCCCCAAAATACTCAACAAACTAAACAAGTTAACCAACCATCACTTCTAGTGAAACCTGTTCCAAACCCAAAGAACAATTGCCCAAATACTCCAGTTTATGCCATCGAATAGGACAATATCACAAGACTTAATGCAATACACTATGGAAACATGCAATTGAGGTCTGGAAAAACACGTTCCTAGCCAAGTATTGAGGAAATTCTAGATGAACTTGTTAAAAAGTCTGCTAAGAAAACCACAACAATGCCGACATCCATAGAACCAACCCTAGAAGCTACTCAAAACAAGCTTAACCTGTCATCTTCAGTTGGAGCTTTTGACCTACCTTAGGAGGAGGGGGGTTAGTCTCCAACTAAACTTTTGAAGGATCCCACTCCTAAGGAAAAAATCAAACCACCTTTTCTGGAGCATCTAAAACCAATCACTGTGAAAGATACTCCAAAAATGACCACATCTACTGAAACTGCATTAATACAAGAAATGAAATAGCTATAGATCGAAGTCCCTTTGCTACAAGTGATTAAGGAGATTCTTGAGTTAAACCAGCTGATCAAACAGTTGTGTATCAAAACTTCAGGGAGGAAACCAAAATGAATAAATATTGTCCACATAAATGGTTACCTAGTTGACTTGTTGGTTGGGACGACCACTGCTCCAAAATATGACAATCCAAGTAGTCCACTTATAACAGTAACAGTTAATGAGGTAGCAATACCAAATGCTTTGGTGGACCTTGCAGCAACCATTAATGTAATGACTATCGACGTGATGGCAAAGTTGGTACTTACTGATTTACTTTCCACAAGTACAGTCTTGCAGATGGAAAATCAATCCATAGCTATTCCCAAGGGTGTCATTGAAAATTTTCTTGTTAAGGTGGATGGATGGGAATATCCAGTATATTTTCAAATAATTGAGTCCCTTACACCTAAAGACAGTTATCTAATAATTCTTGGATGGTCGTGGCTAGCTACTATTGTAGCCAAAATTGACTGTAGAGAGGGAGGAATGACCATTTCACATGGACCTAATAGCAAACATTTGTTTTTGTATCCTCTTTCCAAGCCTGCCGAACACAATAAAGTATGGGTTGATGAACCAAAAAGTCCCAATGGACAAGAAAATATGGCTTCACTGGCCATAGTAGTCGTCAAACAACATGGTGAAGAGTTAGAGGACGAATTAAAAAACATGGAAATTTTTACTATGGATGAGAGTGGTGAAGAGACGATGGACGTAGAAGAAATCCTAGGACACCCAATCAACATAGATCACATAGGATTTAATAATGCCAGTTTCATGGGATTTCCCTGACCTTTGACAAATCTAGTTCCAAAAATGCACCATTTCTTTGCAGACATTGCCAAGCTTCATAAAACCATACGTCATAGTTGTCCTCTTAACACCTTGATAAGGCCCGTGTATACTATCACATCCAACTATCTAGGAGTTAAAACCATTATGTTGCTGCCAGGAAAAACTTTGAACATTAATAGTTGATTGACTGAGCCAGAAGAACACAAATTGTTTCACACCGATGAATAGATCTAAAGCTTTCACTTGGGACTATACAAATATGAGAGGAATACACCCCAGTGTGTGTACTCATCATATCTACACTGAGTATGTTCGACATGTTCACCAACCACAACATAGACTCAATCCTGCTCTGAAAGATACTGTTAAAACTGAAATTGAGAAACTCCTACAAGTAGGGTTTATCTACCTGATTTCTGACAACAAATGGGTGTCACCTTTGGTTGTGGTTCCGAAGAAGAATGGAAAGTGGAGAGTGTGTGTAGAATATAGGGAACTTAACAAAGCAACACGCGGATATTATTTCCCTCTACCATTTGTAGACCAGGTGTTAGATAACTTAGCTGGGAGGAAATATTTTCATTTTTAAACCGATTTAGTGGTTACAACTAGATACAAGTAGCAACAAAAGACCAGGATAAGACGACCTTTACTTTCCCTTGGGGGAAATTTGCATATCGGTTTCTTCCATTTGGGCTATGTAATGCTCCTACAACATTCCAAAGAGCTATCCTAGCTATATTTGCTAAGTTGGTGAATGAGTGTGTGGAATTTTATATGGATGACTTCACCGTATATGGTTCAACCTTTGATGAGGCCCTCAAAAATCTAGATAAGGTGTTGAAGCGATGTGAGGATCATCATTTGTCCCTGAGCCACGAGAAATGTCTGATAATGGTGGAACAAGGAATAGTGTTGGGACATCATATTTCAGCTGAAGGGATTAAGGTTGATCCTAAGAAAATCAAAGTAATACAACAACTCGAGACCCAAAAAACCTGGAATGATGTCAAAATTTTCTTAGGGAATGTTGGATACTATCGAAGATTCATAGAAAATTTTAGCAAAATCGTAGCCCCTATGTTTTCCCATCTTCAGAAGAATGTTGAGTTCATCTGAACACCTAAGTGTCAGTCATCATTTGAAATCATCAAGGAGAAACTCATCTCTGTTCTTGTCCTTTGTGGACCTAATTAGAACCTTCCATTCCATATCTATGATGACGCATCAAATGATGCCATTGGAGCGGTTCTAGGACAAGAAGATGAGAATGGGAGAAAATATGCCATATATTTCATTAGTAAGAATTTGATGCCAATAGAAAGGAATTATACCACAACGGAGAAATAATTCTTGGTTGTAGTTCACGCAATTAAGAAATTTCGACATTATATCACAGGATACAAAGTCACAATGTATACAGATCACTCAGCCATCAAGTACCTCATGAATAAACCTATAGTAAATGCAAGGATAATTAGGTGGTTGCTTCTTCTCCAGGAATTCAACATGACAATTATTGAGAAACCAGGGAAATCTAATGTAGTTGCAAACTTCTTATCTTGGATTAAACGTGACAGTGATTGTGCTTCGATACAGGATGAGTTCCCAAATGAAAATATGTTCGCCATCTCTACTAAAACCCCTTGGTTTGCCGATATTGCAAAATACTTTTCCATTGCAGAAGTACCACCTCATTTTCATCAAAACAAAGGAAATGCCTCGTTAGAGAAAGTACCCCTTTCAAATGGATTAATGGGATCTTATTTTGATGTGCACTTGATATGGTTCTACGATGTTGTGTTAGAGCAGACGAGACCTATAGCATCCTCAGAACCTACCATGATGATCCTTATGGAGGGCATTATTCTACTAAAAAGACAACTCAGAATATTTTGGGAGCAAGATACTATTGGCCTTCTATGCATAAGGACATCAAGAAATATGTTCGCAGATGTGATGAATGTCAAAGGGTAGGAAGACCAATTGCATCTAATGAAATGGCCCTACAACTTTAGGTAGTCCTTGAACCATTTGAAAAATGGGGATTGGATTTTATTGACCCTATAGACCCTCTTTCACAAGGAAAAGAGTACATTTTGGTCTATACCGACTACCTGACTAAGTGGGCGGAAGTGCAAGCCCTACGTGTTGCTAGAGAAGAACAAGTAGTTGATTTCCTTTACAACAGAATTTTCCTCATATTTGGAGCTCCTAGGATAGTTGTCATAGACCAGGGCCCCCAGTTTATGTCCAAATTTATGTTAGCCTTCATAGATCATTTCCAGGTGAGTCACGAGAAGTCCTCACCCTACGACCCTCAGTCGAATGGACAGGTCAAAGTCACTAACAGGGAATTGGAAAACATTTTAGCAAAAATAGTTCCATTGAGAAGAAAAGACTGGGCTAGGAAACTACCTGAAGCCATTTGGGCTTACAACACCACTTGGAAATCAACTACTGGCTATATTCCATATGAGTTAGTTTTAGGGAAGAAACCCCTCTTTCCCATCAAATTTGAAATCCAAACTCTTAAGAAAGTCATGGAGTTGGGTATACACTTTAAACGAGCCCAAATCGAGAGAGTTTTACAACTTAGTGAATTGGATGAACTTTGTTTGGATGTCATCCATCAAATTGAGCTGGTTCAACAACACAAGGTATAGCATGATAAACATATCAAGGAGAAAGAATTTCATAATGGAGATTGGCCATTATTATTTGATTCCAGATACAAGGATCGTCAAGGGAAACTCAGAACGCATTGGCTCAGACCATATGAAATTTCTGAGGTATTTGCCAGTGGTTCAATCCAATTGAAACCCATTGATGGTGATACATGAACTCTCCTAGTTAATGGAAACCAATTACACATCTACCATAAGCCTATTAATAAAGAAGAATTTATGAAAATGGTAGAAATGCAGGGAGAAATCCAATGCATTGACTCTGCTATGGCAGATTCAATATAGTTTTACCCATAATAAACCACATATTAAAAAAATAAAAAATAAATAAAATAACATAACATAAATTTTTCACAGAATAATTTATGGAATAATTCTTTCAATTTCTTCATCAACTTCACCATTTGGATTTGGCTAAATTTTGTCTATATTTTGTAGGACTTCATCTCTTTGGTAAACACAATTTTTTGCATTCTCGGTTGTGATGCTCTAGAACTTGTTGGCTCGGTTGTTGCGATGCTCTGGAACCTGTTGCTGCTATGCTCCAAAACCTGTACAAATGACTTGTCCTACTCCTCGCTCTGATCCTGCATTTTCATGCATCACTTAATGATGCTTCAGGAAGCCAAATGCAAAAATGTCACATTCTTCATCTTCCTTCTGGCGGCATCTTTCAGTGATGCTCTGGAATTTTGTTGTTTCTTTTTTCTAACAACATCTTTCAACAATACTCTAAAACTTGTTTAGTTTCTCCAGAAATTTTTGGTTGCTGCTCCGGCTGCATCTTTTGACGATGCTCTAGAAATTTTTGGTTGCTGCTCCGACTGCATCTTTTGACAATGCTCCAGAAATTTTTAGTTGTTGCTCTAGCTACATCTTTCAACGATGCTCCAAAAAATTTTGGTTGTTGTTTCGGCTGCATCTTTTAACGATGCTCCAAAAAAAAATTGGTTGCTACTCTGGCTGCATCTTTTGACAATGCTCCAGAAATTTTTAGTCGCTACTCTAGCTGCATCTTTCAACGATGCTCTGAAATCCTCCATCTTGATGTTGTGTTTCAAAGATATCTCTCCACAATGCTCTGGAACTTTCTCTTCTTCCATCCTGGCTGCATTTTCGGCAATGCCCCAGATTTTTGTAAACTTTTCCTTTTTTTTAGTATTTTGATTTTTCCTAAGTTTCGTGCATGCCCATCATTTGATTCTCTACCACCTCGAGATCTGCTCCCTAATAGTCACTACACCATATCATATAAAATCTTCCCATAATAAATGAAATTATTATGACACTCCTTTTTGTCATAATAATTTTCGTTGCCATTTAAAACCATCCCATCCATGCCATTATTATCCGCCGCCACCCTCGCCAAATCATGTAACTATCCAATTACGTCAGCACAGGTGAGTGATGTTCAATTTAGTGACAAGACGTAAGGTGCATAAGAATTTATTTATTTAAAGCTAGCAATTATTTCGAATAAAGATTAATTAATTGGCATGAACCATTCATTCTCACCATTTTGAAACTTGTTCCATTGCACGATTGCTAGAAGTATGGCAATGGTTGCGTAATTCCCCATGAAAAATTGTCATAATTATTCAATAAGGTGAAAAGCAAGGTGATTAATTCCTCTTTCATTGGTTATACCAAAATTGAGTCCCTTTTTCATCTACAATTTAGTAAGGAAAATATTATAGAGTTTCATAGAATTTAGCAAAGTGGCAAGGAAAGGAAAAAAATGGGAGGAGCCAAGAAAATGTCTAAACTAGCTTCAACAACTCAATTGTTTGCATTGAGCAATATTGCGGTCTATTTCAAAAAGTTGAGTGGATGGAATTCATGAAAAAGTTTGAGGGGTATACAGAGCAGCTAGTAAAAGAGTTCATCGAGAATTTTGTAGACAAACAGACCATGGTGCATGGCAAGCGATTTCGGGTAAGTCCGAAAATCATTGCTCATCTTTCTGGTCTTGAAAATGGAGGAATTGACTTGAATGAAACTACCAATGTTACCTATCAAAGACTGGTAGAATTATTTCATAAGGAGGGGGGGCCTCAACCTATAATCATCATAAGTACCAGGGGATAGAACAAAGGTTTCCATAGAATGTTTATTCCAGAACCCTGGAGAACTGTCGTAGCCTGGATAATCAAATATTTCACTTGTGAAGGACAAATAACTACGGTAGTGGGGGCCCCTTTTCGCTTAATAATTCATTTATGCCACGACATTAAGGACCCTTCTCTTATGGTTAACTTACCAGCCTTTTGTGTCATTCAGTTATCTCCATGATGGAAAAATATAAAGTTGGGACAAGGCCCCTCAAACATCATGTCCTTACATAGTTGATATGCAAGTATCATTTTCACAAAAATCCAAAAACTAAGTGGCACAAGTTTCTGTGAAATTTTGAAAAAGAGGAGTATGAAGGACCACTTGAGGAGGGCGAGTACTCTAAACAAAAAGAGAAATCTTTGGAAGAACCCTCCTCTGAGGCCACAGGTGCTCCTGAATCCTAACAGACCACAACAATCCTAGTGGCAATGCACTAAAAACCTTGCCAAATGAGTTAGAAACCCTAGGACAGTCAAGGGATGTGGAAATTGTGCACTCTAGAGAAGAAGAGCCTCCTCATAAGAGGAAGAAGCAGAATAAATTTACTTTCCAAACAACCCCTCCTCTATGGAGAAGTAAGAGGTTGTCTGCAGGACCCAGTGAAACTGGATCCTATGACATTGGAAGTACCTCCAAAAAGAAAAAGGCTCGGACTCAAACAAGGGTAGTGGAAATTGAAAGTCGTCCTGGTAATGAGGAAATAAGTGAAATAGAAAAGCAGATTGATCAATCCCCTAAGGAAGAGGAAAAGAGAACACTGTCTCTGAAGGAGCAAGAGGAAGAAAAAGCACAGTCACCACACTCTGTGGAGATTGAAGATGATCCTGTGGAGGGGACTTTCTCCATTTCTTGACATAATTGAAAATATACCTGATATTGAGGAAAATGCACCTCATACTGACATGGAAATTTCCAATCCCTCCTTCTCCATGGACACAGGGGATGCAAAATCTAGGCAAAAAGAGGAAGAATTAGAGAAATTAAAAGTAGAAAGTGTTGAATTAAAATCTAGGCTACGGAGTAATGAAGAACAGATCACCTAGCAACAAGAAGAAATTGAGGTAGATGTTGCAATTGTAAATAAAAGGGATCAAGAAATTACAAAATTGACACTACAAATGGAACAAAAAGAGACTCATTAAACAGTTACAATACCAAATCCAGCAATGGAATCAGCAAAACAAGTAGCACATGGTTGATCTATCTGAAAAAGATAAACATATTCAAGGTTTGAAAAACAATTTTATGCAATTATTTAATGCTTTTGAAGAAGAAAGAAATCAGTAGGAAATTGAATTGAATTCTTCTATGAGTAAGATTGTGGAATTAGAGCAGGATTTGCAAGAAAGTAACACTAAGCCAATAATGGAATCCAAGGAGACACAAACTAAACCCATTGTTGCAGAATGGTTCTAGGTACGCATCCCCCCATTATTAATGAAATGGATAGAGCAATGTTATCTTCTAAGGGATGTGGAATTTGAAAATAATAGGTTGAAAAAGGAGTTAGTATTGTTAAAAGAATCATTTCACAAAGCATATAGAGGTAAACAAGATGCTTGTGAAATTGGTGAATTATTATTAGCTTGTAGAAGACCATCGAGGTTGTACTCTATGTTCCTTAATGAACAAATCCTAAGATGGAAGCTACAGATAATTCACCATAATCAGCCACATGACCTTGATGATAAAGAATTTGTGAAGATATTTGTTGAGTCAATTCCTAAACAGCAAGATTTATTATGTGAATTCTTTGTCCATAATTTTCCCCTAGAAGAATATACAAATTTCTTTGTTAATTTCTTAGTAGGAAAAGTTCAATTGAGATCATTCCTATCCACAATGCATAATCATCTTCACTGGAAAGATCAATCAAGGGAATATGCACATGCAAAGAAAACTGTTGGGTTGCAAATGAGATACCTCCATAGGAAGCCTTTCTTTTTCAAGGCATGGTTTATCAACATTCGACTTAGAGGGGAGGTACAAGGCAAGTACAATAATAACCACCAGTTGTGCTATGATCACTTTCAAGATCAAGGACCAAAGTTTATAGGGAAAGCTTAGCATGCATGTGAATAACAGTTTACCCCTCTTCCTATGTATCTCAAGAAAAGAGAACTAATCTCACCCCTTAATATTAGATGGTCCTACAGAAGGGCAGTAGCCTTGGCCAAAATCCTTGAAGAACTAAAGGTTAATTGGATTGGTATGAGGTATAGACCTCCTCTCCTTCTTTCACCACCTCCTTTAGCATATACCAATCTAGATCAGAGTGATGACAGTTTTGCAAAATGGGTACAAAGGATCACTTTTCATCAGGGATTTCTGAGGGAGCCAGAGGAGTTGGATATAGAGGCAGATGATTGTATGATCGTAGTGCCAAGTATGAGGAGATGAATAAGGGAAATGAAGGACAAGGAACACACTAGAGAGTAGGAGGATCTGCTCGGGCTTAGGAAGGGGAGGAAATGATGAGGTAAAAATAACCTCATCAATATAACGGGCTCAATACTCAACCTTATACCTTTCAGCCAAATTTACCCTACCAATTAATTATCTTTAGGATAAGTAGTTGCTCTCTTTGTGAATAAGCGTGCAATCTTTATTTCTTGAAATTAGTCGAAATAAGAAAATTTATGTTCACTTAATGGTTTAGTTCTTGAGTATTCCATAGGTCAACTTCTACCATCGATTACCATTCTAGTCAAAGAGGTTTTAATGCATATTTTAATACAGTTGAAGACAAGTGAATGGGCGTTGAAACTTCAGGAGCATACATTATGGACTGACTTTTCATAGTTTCTATTATTTTCAATTCTAAAGACTTTATGGCTCATGTCGAGCCTCTTTAATATTTCATGTCATGGGCTTTAAAGTCTATTTGTTGTTGACAATCAGTTGAAGACTTTATCAACTGAAAAGTAGGATTTTGTTAGCCGCTTTCATATAAATATGTAACTGTTGAAAACGATGAATACAGAAGAATATCGTTATGCTGCCACTATGTTTTCTAAGTTATGCTTTTCATATGAATAAAATGAGTTTTTCCCGCCACTTTTGGAGTTACTAAATAATGTCAATGGAGTTCTTTGAATGAAGTAATTTGGAGTTACTAGTGCATGTGATCTAAGATAGGTGTAGAAGCACCCAAGAGCTAGCCACTTGAGGGTTATAGATTAGATAGATAAGTATTTTACTTCTAATTTTGTACTTTCTTTTAGTAGATAATAATCAAAATTGGAATTTATTTTCATGTGTGTCATTCTGTTAATATTAATCCTGCAAGTTGTAGTTGAGTCTGTAGTCTTTGAATTTAGTGTCTGAAGTTCCAGAGCACCTTCTACTAGTTGTTTTAGATTGTTATCTTTTAATTAGATCAATGTTTCCTAGTTTATTTACCGGTTTTACTTCTTCAGCAATCTATACGTTTCTTAGTTTAATCACTTCCATGCTTTCTAGTTTAGTGGTTATGATTTTTAGATTCATAGTTTTCTACTTTCTAATTTAGTTATTTCAAGCTTTCTAGGTAGATGATTTCCTACTTTCTAAGTTTAGTGGCTTTTTAGTTTAGAGTTTTATTTCAACTGTTTGTTATTTAGAAAACTCGAGAGAGATAGTTGAGATGTCTTCTATTGCATATAGCCTTTGGATACTACCCGGTCGATATATTAATGTGTTTATTAACTAAAGTGTTAGGACCTTACAACAACTTATCAGTCATAGCCAGAGCATTTCATTGAAAAAGGTAGAGAAATTTTGGTTTGCAAACTTAAGAAGTCTCTTTATGGTTTGAAACAATCTCTTAGAATGTGGTACCAGAAGTTTGATACCTATGTGTTTTCATTGGGATTTCAAAGATCTAAATCTAACCATTGTGTACACTTTAACACTAATAATGGTCACATTCTCATTATTGTCCTATACGTAGATGATATGTTGTTTATTGGGAATGGTAAAAGTATGATTTCAGATTTGAAGTTTTAGTTGTTAGTACAGTTTGAGATGAAAGACCTAGGTGCAGCTAGGTACATTCTGGGAATGGAAATCATGAGAGACAAAGCTAAAAGAAAGATTTGGTTAAGCCAAAGAAAGTATGTGAACTTGATGTTGGAGAGATTCAACATGGTAGATTACAGACAGTTAGTTGTTCCTATGATGCAAGGGACTAAGCTTTCTGTGAATGATTGTCCAAAATCTCCTACTAAGATGGAGGACATGACCAAAGTACCATATGTGAGTGTAGTTGGTAGTCTAATGTATGTGATGGTGTGTACAAGACGAGAAATTTCCCAAGCAGTGGGATTCTTTAGCCATTTTATGGCTAATCTTGGACGGGTGCATTAGGATGCGGTTAAGAGAGTGTTCAAATATTTATGAGGTACTTCTGAGTATGCCTTGCATTTTCATGGTGATCCTACTAGACCTCAGCATTCTGTGAGCATTCATGGATATGTGGATTCAAATTGGGTAGGTGACATTGACATTAGAAGATCCACCAGTGGTTATGTATTAATGATGTTTGGTGGTGCTATCAGTTGGATGAGTAAGTGACAAGTTGTAGTTGCATTATCCACGACAAAGGCAGAGTACATGGTAGCCACTCATGCCTATAAGAAAGCTATTTGGCTTAAGGGATTGTGTTCTGATATTGGTCTAAATGCAGACAGATTTATTTTCTCCTTATGCTCTCTATCATCCTGATGATGGATCACTGAGTGTGATCTAAAACGTTGATGAAAAAAATCAAACACAATCAAAATCTAGAAATAGTAAAAAATCTTAAGAATCAAAGTGTGATTTTCCTAGTAAAGAATCCTACCTTTCATGCCAAAACAAAGCACATCAATGTTCAGTATCATTTTTTTTTAGATATGATAGAAGATGGAAAGGTGAACCTAGAAAAGGTTGACACTTTGGTGAATGTTGTAGATGCACTAACAAAACCAGTGAGCACAAAGAAGTTCAGATGGTGTTTCGATTCCATGGGCCTTGTGGCCCTAAGCAGTTGATTTTGTATGTCTCTCAGCAAGTCTTCGACAAGTGGGAGAATGTTGGGATTAAGGTGTCTTAACCTTAGAGTCCTAATATTGTTTTAATTGATGTATTATTGTATTAATTTGTATTATTTAATTTCCTATGGTGTCATGTCACAAATTGAGACCCACCGGCTGGGTGGCATCCCCATTGGAAGTGACTAGATGACACATAATCATCACAAGTGGACATAGGCATCCCACTTTGGAATCTATGACATATGATAGATTCTATGATGCATCATAATGCATCTTTGAATGCATGGGAGAAAGTTGGCACCCAAGTTGAGCTATGACAAGATGTAATAGAATTGACTATTTTTAGTTAGTTATGACATATTCTCTTACAACTATAAGTGTTGTCAACTATGGGGTAAGTGCACAAATTTGAGTCCACGAAACGTGGAAGTTTTTGCCTTAGCCAAAAAAATGAAATCGGCATTGCAAAAACGGGATCTCGATTTTTATAAACGGGATCCCGATTTTTAAAAATCGGGATCCCAAGCCTAGATGCCAAACGGGATCCCACTTTTTAAAAATTGGGATCCAATTTGTTAAAGGGTCCTGAATCAACGAACAGGGAACGAGATCCAAATTAGTACGAAACGAGATCTCGTTTTGTAATAATCGAGACCCTGTTTTGTAATGGTATTTATTTTTTTTAAAACAAACAAAGGAATGAGATCCCATTTATAAAGTGGGATCTCGTTTGTTTGTTAACGGTCACTGCATTTAATATTGGGGAACGAGATCCTGATTTACAAAACGGGATCCTGTTTCTAAAAGTTTGAAATTGGATTTGCTTTGTGGTCGAGTTTTTGGTTTGTGTTTTGGTTTGGGAAAAGAATTGGGAATCAAAACCTAGGCCTTCAACCTAGTTTGACCTGCAAGTTGAAGGTCCTAACAATGTTAAAGAAAAATAGGGAGTTTGGACATATGGCTGACGATTTTTTTTACAGAATTTTTTGACAAAATTAAAACCCATTTTAGATGAGACAGTATAGATTCCAAATATGTATTTTTCTTAAATTGGATTATTTTTTGTATTTTTTAATTAATTTATAATAAAACTGGTCTATAAACTTTAAATATCAGGGTTTTTTACTATTTTAATAACTTTTGACAACATAACATTTTGACGAACGGATTGCACGAGAACAAACTTCAGACAATTCTTTTCAATTTTAAAAAAAAATCAAAAAATGATAAGTTTAGGTCATCTTATGTGTGTCGTACATGGCGATTTTTCAAAATGACAAATATGCCTAATAAAAATTTAACAAAAAAATTCAATAAAAAATTACAAAAAAATATTGAAAACAAGCTTCAGTGAGTCATAAATATTTTCCCAAAAGGATTTAGAAAAATATGATAATTTAGGTCAAAATATGGATGTCGTACATGTGCATGGTATGGTAAAACAAAAAGTGACTTTTAAACAGTGGTTTTAGAAACACCTACTGAAACTCAATTTGTACAATCCGGGTATTGAAATAAATTACATATTTGGAAACTAGACTCCAAGTACTACATTTTATGATTAGTGACTTTTTTAAAGATTTCATCTCTAAGTGCTTCAAATTTTAAGGTCAAATGTGTCAAATTCTAAAAATCAAGGAAAACACTTCCACTTTTTGGCCAAAAAGTGGACTCAACTTCTCTCCAGCACCCTATGACAGATTCTATGAAAGTTGTAAGATGTGTAAGGCACCTGTCATAAGCTATTTTTAGCATATTCTAGGCACCCAAGCTTGGAAGAAGAATATTTGCATGTTTGACCATTGTAAGGGGTGTAAGGGAATGTTGTACATGTGTCCAAATGCATGTCTAAGGAATTGGATATTGTGTTGTGTGGATTTGGATGCCCCTCACCTTTTAGATGCTTCTTGAATCTTGTATCTCGCTATAAAACGAGTTCCTTGCATTGTAGAATGCATTGTTTGTTTGCAAGTAACGAAGTGTTGCCGATATCACTCCAGAACAAGTGTTTATGTTGAAGTACTTGTGTAGAAGCTTTGTACTTGGTGATATGTTGTAACTCTTATTTAATATAATAGAGAAGTATTGTGCTTTTGGAGGGTGGGGTTTTTTACCCGAAAGGGTTTTCCCCACGTATATTTGGTGTCACTGTTTTATGCATTGTTGTTCTATTCATTTATTCTCTATGTGCTTCTCTTGTTGTAATTGTTAAAAAGTGTTAAAACAAAATTTTGTAACCCTCCCCTACTTGGATTAGTGTAGGAAGTTGTTTCTGCTCACCCGACTTCCTTTCACAAGAAACCCTTTTTACCAAACATTTTTCACACCCTAAATCTGCAAACAACCCATCATAACAATAAATACAAAGCCGTCATATTTGTAATAAACAACCCTCACATCTTGCCATGTCTTTCATTCTTTCCATGCGAGCCCTAGATTCAAACTTAACCATAGATTTACTCAACCAAGGGTTATCCAACCACAACCATGGCTTTGATACCAAATGAAAGGAAACTTGTAGCCATCTAAAGACAATTTCCACATAACCCAAAAGAAAAATCTATGCAAATAAGTATTTACAATCCACATGCAAGAGAATAGACAACATACCCATCAAAAGATGACACAAGATATACCCTGGGAAAATCCTCATAAAAGCAAAAACCTAGCCTCCAAAAGCATCCATGCTCAATGTATTATTCAACAATAAACATTACAATACATCTATAAAGCCTCCATGAACACCTCTAAAACATCAAGCCTCTCCAATGCATCCTCCATGTGTCCAAGCATGTAACCACACATCCCATGACATGATTCGCATATGCACTCTTCAGGAGAAGACTCAAAACCCCAACAAGCCAACCTTAGACAACTACCCTTGTGTTTTCTTTTATAGAAACAAGTTCACACAAAACCACCAGTAGTATTACATGAAATCATGTGACTAAAACCATGAGATTACAAAACCATGACCCCACATTTAATATTGGGTACTTTATTAATTTTCTCCAATATTAAATAAATAAATTTAAATACAACTTACATTCAACTTATGTCCCAATGTTACAACATATAAAGTGGCACCAAGAATGTTAACTCCTATTGATGCACATACTTCTAGGTCCCCCTAGGTGTACCACACACACAATAATAAATTAAACATCATAAACATTATGCAAGGTGTACAACACCTAATTCCTAACATAATAAACTATTTAGAATATCTCTTTCTATAATAAAAACAAAATCTAATTTCTACAGAAAGGAAACTATAGGGTAAAAGTACAAAGCTATATCACACTTTTGACCAACTTATCAACACAAGTGAATATAAGTATTTCTAACAAAAATTCATTTTTGGTATGACATATGATCTAGTTAGATTCATTGTACCTAAGTTAGGTGTGGCCACAATTTTTTTAAATAAAAGTGTTCACTTAATGCATATGTAGCACCACTTTGAGGCCAATTACCAAAAAAAAAATTATTCAAAAAAATTGATGTTCCAACAACTCCTACTCTTGTAAATAATATTTTTTTAAAATATAAAAATCCTTTTGTAGATCTATAAGTGTAGCTTTCAAATATATATATAAATATTAATATTTAATTTTTTATTTTTATTTTTACTAAAAGTAGGTTATCATCACCAAAATATAAGGTTGATTATCTTGTCAAAAAATACTAAAATTTATTCAAAAATGGAAACAATATGGTGCACTAGATAAAATATTCTATGTCAAGATGGTATAATTTTTTTCTGTTTTGGATAAATAGTTAAGACAAAAGGTGATGTCTCGTAGAAACAATTATATTTTCAATAAATGCATATTTTAATATTTATTTCAAAAATGTATTAATCAAAATTGGAAAAATAAATAAATTCATGCACTAAATTTTTGACTTATAAATACACAAAAAAAATGAAGGAAAAAAAAAAATTACTATATAAAGAGCGACTTCTAGTTTAACTTCGTTTTTCAACATTTTATCAGCAACTAAATTATATATATATATATTCAACTACTTTTTCTTTTGGAGTAACACAAATATAAAAATGTTGGAATATAACACTCCAACAACAATTTAACAGAACTGTCTATGTCATCAACATATCAATAGAGAGCAACAAATGTGTCTAGTCTTCTCTAGTTTGTTGTCATTAGTTGTCCAAATAGATGTCAGGAGTCTAGTTACATGTCAATAGTTTCAGTCTATTGTCAAATTAGTTACCATGACTATAGAAAGTTGTTGAAATTAGTTACATCTATAAATTTGTAAACTCAATTCATGAATAATAAGCAATGAGTGTTTTGTTGTTTCAATTTTTAATATGGTATCAAAGTTAATGGGAGGTCTTGTTGTTGTGAGGGGTAAACACACAAAACTGGTTTACAATTCCATTAAGTAAGGAAAAATGCATTTCTGAATGGAAAACACTTGAGGGGGTTCGCTAAAGGGTTCGATAGAACCCCCCTTTAGCAAACCCCCCTTTAATGGGTTTTATTTTTTAATTGCATTAAAGGGGGGTTCGCTAGAAGGGGGTTCTAGCAAACCCCCTGGTTCTAGCTAACATTGGTTTGTTAGAACCCCCATTTTCCCCCCTTCTCCCTTCTAGCACCAATTTTTTGCAAAAAATTTCACTTCGAAGCTCGAGTTGAGCATAAAAATGGAGGAGACTTCATAGACCCAACTGGATGATGGTAGTCCTCGGAATGAGCTAACCATCAAATATAATTTCAATATGTTTTGGTTTTATTATGTATTTGGTTTTTTAGTTTGATTAAACATAGGTTTTTCACCAAAAATCAAGCTCTTTGTTCTGCACATGTGGAAAAATAACAGATTATCAAAATAAAATTTTGAAAAATATGTTCAGGCTAGGTATTGATGTCCTTTATCCATTAAAAAAATTTGAATTTTGATACATACCAAAAAAGTTATGTTGTATACAGTCCACTTATGTCTGAATTGTAACTGGTGACTTTGAAACTTGATTAAGGAAAAAATATTCAATAAAACAATATGAAACCAAATGAATTGGTTAGACATTGTAGTTACAAATCTAAATTTGAAAAAAATAGAATTTTATCCTTCATAGAAAAAAATTTATATTGTATACGGTGAGCATCACTCCTTAAAAATGGTGTTTACTAATAAAAACTAGTTTTCGAAGGAAATGGAAAAAGAAGTGCAAACTAATTCTAAAAAATTTGAGAAAAATATTTAAAATCTATAGACAAAATGTCACAAATCACTAGTTTGCATCATCTTCAAATTCATCACGGTTTAGCCACTATAGGTGCCTGAAATTGAAGATTTAGTTAAAAAAATCAATTCAGTGTCTAGTTTGGTCAAAAATTGTAAATCGATATTGTGGGATCACCTTGAGTCTATGTCAAGTTTGATGTTGTGTGTTGTGGAAGATTTTGAAAAGAAGTTTGTTGCAACCATAAGAGCTGAGAGAATGTCAATAATTGTTGAAGAACCACTAGATGATAGTGCTGGTGTAATTAAATATCTTGTACCTTGTCCTAGGTCATAATTACACCTTAGTTAAGTTTACTTAGGGACTACATAGGAGGTTGTTAGAGAATTTCCACTTTTGGTGGACTTGACATCTCATCACCTCATCATTTCCACCTTTTGTGGACACATCATGTGATTATCTCTCCATCTTTGGTGGAGTGATAAGTCTTACTAGTTGTCTCATGTCATAAGATTCTGACACTTGTCATAATCTTATGCCCTTCTATGTTCTCACCTTGGCTATATAACCAAGGGGTCTCTCTCATTTGTAATCATAATCATAATCAGTATATCATATTAATGACATTGAATACAATTTATTCTTGTCATAATCTTTCTCTCTTTCTTGTGCTTTCCATTTGGTCCATAGATCTTGGGTGGCGTCCATAGCCAATTCTAACATGGTATCAGAGCGTGTTTGGAGCCATTGGAGAGTCTTATTCTGAAGAGAGATTCCAGATCTGAGGAGGTTCCGTTCGTGGCTCTTTATTGCAGGTTCAAATCCGAGCTTGCTGGTGCAAATCTGAGCTCACCATTGTGTCCGGAAGGTTCGAGATAGTCAATTTTGCCTTTTGTTTCGTCCAAATCGGAGCTACGAGGCCAAATCTATGAGGGTTTGAAGCTGAAGAGTGGTTACTAGATCCAGAAGGTAGCTGCAATTTTGGAGCATTTTGGGTCAAATCCGACCCTGCCATCACGTCCAGAAGGGCCAAAAACCCTAAGATCGACTATCAATTCGTCCGATTCGGAGCAAGTCATCCGGTGAGGCAAAAAAAATTTGCCCGATAGCCGTACGGCCCCCAGGTCGCCATTATTGCGCCACGGTACGATTTCAGAAAAATATTATTTTATTTCGAATAAATATTTTTTGAAAAATTTGTAAAAACAATTATATTCTGGTCGGCATTTTTTCTATTGTAAAATTTTTGATTTTAAAAATCAAAATAAAAAAAAAATACAAAAGTTTTTTTCAAGTCTGCGGTACTGCAGACTGGTACCGTAGGTGTACCGCGGCAGGGTACTGTCCACCCGCGAGTCGCCACGTGGCCGTCCGGCCGTGGCCCCCGCGGGCCCTCCATTCTCTCCACCGGCGGTCGCTGCGAGCCATTCAACCGGCGGTCAACCCTTCAACTCCGGCACTCTATTCAACACATTCCGTCAGAATTCCGACAGGCTGACCAGCGCCGACTGGTGACGGCCAGTCGACCGTCAAATTTAATCTTGTCGTTTTCTGACGTCAGCACTCATTTGAAATTTTTTCCCCCTTCACCGTTGGGCCTTTTGATTTTTCAGTCGAACTTCAAATGCTAATATCTTGCTCATTCTGACTCGTTTTTTCGAGCAATTTTTTTTGATTTGGGCTAGAATTTCGTGCTCTACGCACTGGTGCAGTCAGTTTTTGGTTTTGGTGCTTTGTTTTTCCAGAATTTTCAGATTCTCACAGGTGTTGCTGCTTCGTCCTCGTTTTGAGAACTTCGGGAGCTCATAACTTGCTCCTACGGTAACATTTTTGAGTGAATTTTTTTTTGAAAGTGCATGATTTTTCCTGTACTTCTCATTGGTATGATTAGATTGATCTCATCTTGTACCAAAAATTGTATTTGATACTATGGCCTATTTTGGCATTTGTAAGCACTAAGATCAAGTCTAGCTTGCTGTTTTTGGCATCTAGCAACTGTAAACGCACTAAATATAAAGTGCCAAATCAGATATTGTTTGGGGGGTTTCTTGATTGAGTGATTTAGGGGGGGTCTCTTGGTGCATTGCTTTGATCTGTTTGCTTTGCTCATTCACTCTCATGGATCATTCTAAGGTTCCTTTGCTCACATCATATAATTATTCAACATGGCATCAAAATGCATGGAATATACTAATAACAAAAGTTCACTCTTTATATGTTGAAAATAAGGTACCTGAACCTACAGATGATGAGAAAAAGTTAAAATGGATGATCAAACATGCCAAAGCTCTTGGGTGTCTTCGTAGACTAGTTTCTCAAGATTTGTTGTTTCAGATTGAATCATGTAAAAATTCTCATGAAGCTTGGGAAAAATTGAAAACATTGTATGGTACAAAAGATGAAGTAAGAGGCTATCAAATTGATAATGATTTGATGAATCTTGATCCTAAGAACTTTGACAACATCCAAGACTACATCACTAAGGTCAATGATCTAAAAGAGCAATGCAAAGCATGTGGAATTGATAAGAAGGACATCCAGTTGGTGTACAATACAATGAACAAGCTTGGTCCTGATTATGCTTCTTTTGTTTCTAGCTTTCATACTCATAGATTGACTATGGGGTCTGCATACACTACACCTTCATTTACAACATTTTCTGAGATGTTGATACATGAGCAACAAAAGCTTATCTCAATGGGTCTCATCAAGACTTCTAAATCTCAGGCATTGTTGGTTAATCAAGTGAAAGAATCAGAATCAGATAAGAAACAGAAGAAAGCAAAGAATAATCAACATTCAGATCAAGTAAAGGATAAACCACATTCAGATCAAGAAAAGAAAAAATCTTCTTCAAAAGGAGAATCATCTAAGAAGGAGAGACCTTTTTGTGCATATTGCAAGAAGGATGGACATGAAGAACACTATTGTTATAAGAAGGATATTGATGAGTTGAAGAATCTTCTCAAAAGAATCACATTGATTTGCCTTCTAGAATGTCTGAATCTTCTTCTCCTTCTACTTCAAAACAGTCTAAAAAGGACAAAGGTCAAACATATATATCAGGATATAAAGGACAAGCTCTTTGTGCTCATTCAAGTCCAGGATCAGGGAGATGGCTTCTAGATTCAGGAGCATCTCATCATATGGCATCTTCACAAACTATCTTCTCTTCATTTCAACCTTGTTCTATGTCTCCTATCTTGATGGGAAACAATACATACATGAGTGTAACAGGGAAGGGATCTATTAGCATTGGGGAGAACACTTTTCAGGATGTCTTGTGTGTTCCTCATTTGACGAACAATCTACTTTCCATATATCAGATTACACATGGTGGAGATGGGAGAACTGTGGAGTTCACTCCTGATTCAATTATCATTCGTGACTTGGAGACTAGAGATGTCATTGCTACTGGGGTGGTTGATCATTCATCTCGGTTGTATTCCTTTGCACAGTTTGCTTCTGATGATGACGATGTTCCTTCGACTGTTGATTACAACTATGATTCTGAGGAGACATTTGGATTTTTGAACTTGGGCATACTCACATCAGATCCAGTTCTTGAGCCTTGCATTTCATCTCCTCCATCTACTGTTGTAGTTGATGATGCTTGTGTTGCTACAGTTTTGGCTCCTAGTGATTCAGTGCAGCAGAATATTCATAGTCTTCCAGATATGGCTACTTTGGATGATTTCCTAATAGGTATTTCAGACTTGTTTGTGGAGTCACATCTTTTAGATTTGGAGGACACCATTGATGGCATACATCTTCTCTTTGATGAAGATGAACCTTCTTCAGTTGTTGTGAGGGAACACCTTGACCCTCTTGTTCATTCTCTACATGATCATTCTTCACAGTTTGGCGTGAGTGTGGATTCTTTTGGACAGCATTTGGAGGAGGCTTCTTTGTCTTCAGAGGGGATATCTTTGTCTTTGGATTATGTTCTACATTCATCTCTACTAGATGTTGGGTTTTCCTCTTCAGCAGTGTGGCCTAGAACGCCTGATTGGAGTGGTTCAGCTTTCTGCATCGACATGGAGACACTTGAGCATTCTTCAGAGACAACATCATACATCATCCATCTTCATGATATCCTGCATACATCCTTGGTTTTGTTTCTTCCTAAGGGGAGGAACGTTGTTCGGCGAGATTGGATCATCTTCAGCATTCAATGTCGAGCTTCTACCATTCTTGCAGGAGACTCAACATTGAGGGGGGGCTACCTTGCTTCTCTTCTACTTCTCTCTTATGGGGGGGTCTTTTCCTCACATGGGGTTTTTACCTTCTCATTCTTCATTGAGAGCATTTCCTTTTTGTATTTCATCTCTCTTTTGAGGGGGAGTTTTGTCCCATGAGGTTTTCTCCCTTTCCTCGCTTGTGAGAGATTTCATTGCATTGATTGCATTGTTTGTACATGGGTACCTAACATGGCCTAGTAGCCGGGACCCATCTTGCATTGTTTGCATTTGTGCACTACTCCCTAAGTTGCACTTAAGGGGGGTGTTGGTGTAATTAAATATCTTGTACCTTGTCCTAGGTCATAATTACACCTTAGTTAAGTTTACTTAGGGACCACATAGGAGGTTGTTAGAGAATTTCCACTTTTGGTGGACTTGACATCTCATCACCTCATCATTTCCACCTTTTGTGGACACATCATGTGATTATCTCTCCATCTTTGGTGGAGTGATAAGTCTTACTAGTTGTCTCATGTCATAAGATTCTGACACTTGTCATAATCTTATGCCCTTCTATGTTCTCACCTTGGCTATATAACCAAGGGGTCTCTCTCATTTGTAATCATAATCATAATCAGTATATCATATTAATGACATTGAATACAATTTATTCTTGTCATAATCTTTCTCTCTTTCTTGTGCTTTCCATTTGGTCCATAGATCTTGGGTGGCGTCCATAGCCAATTCTAACAGATAGTAATGATGACTTCATTGAAGATGAAGTAGTTGTTCTATTTTGAAGAGGCCAACACTTTGAAGATAGGGAATGATGCAATAGAGGATAGATAGATTCTCAATAATTTGAGGTGCTAGTGGATCGAAGAAACTATACCTCATTGGGGTTATGATACATACATGTGAGGGTTAGTGTCTAATAGTTTAGGGGAGATCCAAAAATTTGGAAGTTCAACATTATATCTTTACGAGGGTAATGAGACACTTCATGTGCAAATGGTGTCCAATGATGTTGGGAACTTGGATTATAGCTAGGTGACTATGCTTGGGAGCAACTTGAATAATTATTACTAGCTTGAGAAATATTTACAAAGAATAGCTTCCTCATAATGTATTTCCTTTTATTTTTATGTTGTAGTGTTAAGAGGGGGTGGTTGAATATAACACTCCAACAATAATTTAACAAAACTATATGTGTCATCAACATGTCAATAGAGAGCAGTAGATGTGTCTAGTCTTGTCTAGTTTTTTGTCATTACATGTCCAATTAGTTGTCAAGAGTCTAGTTGCATGTCAATAATTTTAGTTTGTTGTCAAATTAGTTGTCGTGATTATAGAAAGTTGTTGAAATCAATTACATTTATAAATTTGTAAACTCTTCATGAATAAAAAGCAGTGAGTGTTTTGTTTGTTGTTTCACATTTTAAGTGTTTCAAATTAAAAGTCCTATTTTTTATTTTATTACACTTAAGCTAAACTTTAGAGTGTTTTTTTATATTTAGGTTATGGGTTTTTTTGTCTTATACCATGAAGACACTTGTCATAATCTAAGTTAATCCTCATCTAGGGTTGCTTTTTGCTTTTATAAGAATTCATTATTCATCATGTTAAAGTAAAATAGGAAAATTATTAACCAATTAGTTAATTAGGTCCCATTTTTATTTTATTACATTTAAGCTAAACTTAGGAGTGCTTTTCATAATTAGATCATGTGTTTTTTCTCATAGCATAAGATGAAGACACTTGCCGTGATCTAATTTAATCCTCACCTAGAGGTTTTTTTCCTTATTATAAAAATTATTTATTCATTATTGTAATCATCCAACATCCATTATCTAGATGCAATGAATACATAAGCTCAATCATGGAGCCTTTTGAGATCAATTCAATTCTCAAGATTGCATAGCACACTATCTTTGTTTTCTCTCTTCATTTTATAGGTGTTTTGGTTGCAGGGGATTTATGGGAGTTGTAAGGTTCAACAATCAACTCCAACATGGTATCAAATCACTAGATATATGACTTCCTATCTATTTTTTGAGAGATTCGACCTTGAAGAAAAAAAATGACACATCCTAGAGTGAAACAAGCATCACCATTACATCTAAAATACCCAAAAACCCTAACATCACCTCTTCAAACACTCAAATCCAAGCAATAAAAAAGTCATTTTTAAGGGCAAAAAATCTAGACAATAATACGTACAACCATATGGATCCATATAATAAATTCTAGTTGTACATTTGTACTATACATTACTCACTATTACTCTACTAATCTACATCAAAATCTAGCATTTTACGCAATATCCTAGTGGCAGCATACGATGGCAATAACATTAAAATCACAATGACAATTTTATTAACTTTTTGATGATTTTAAAATTTCCCATTGCCATGTTTTTAACCAATCGACATTGAAATTTGTACGGGTTTTCCCAAGCAAGGAGTATAATAATATACAACCCCTAATCACATTAACCAAGAACTCCTAGTCATTGCGAGTGAGAGGGGATTGAAGTTAGGCCACCACCATCGAGAGGTGCGCAAAGGATGGTACCACCAAAACCTAGCTCATTTGACATGCCACTAACGATTCATCCTATTATTTCCAAATCTAGTGATGCCACCAAGGAAGCTCTACCCAATTGCTTTTATTTACGCTCCTAGATCCATCACCACCCATTTAAAACTAGGTCACCGCCAAGATGAGTGGCATCACTGAATCACTGCCTTCCAACTACTCGACATCCACTTGCCTCTAGCCCTACCAATCGTGTCCTAAATGAGCTATTTTTTTCTTTAGCATAACTACGGCATATGGACTTTCGAATGGTGTAAGTCTCATGGTTAGATTTTATTGTCGGTCTATCTTATTACCTATTGAAATCATATCATCATTTTTTTCTTTCGAGCTCATAACTATTTTATTGTATCTTCAATTTTCACAATTCTTGTGGCATTGGAAAGGTATTTTAGAGCTCTTCAAATATATCTATTTTTTTTTCAAAATCTACCCTAGGTATATTTTTTTCACTCTATCACTATTTCATATTATGGTTAATTAATTGGACATCTTGGAACCTAGAAATGTTTTGTTTGCATGATATGACTTCATTTGATTTTTTTTACATGCCTTGAGATTATTGGTCTCTAATTTTATTATTTGAGGAGGTCTCATAGGTTTTTATTGTCGGTCTATCTTATCACCTATCGAAATCATATCATCATTTTTTTCTTTCGAGCTCATAACTATTTTTTTTATCTTCAATTTTCACAATTCTTGTGGCATTGGAAAGGTAGTTTAGAGCTCCTCAAATATATCCATGTATTTTTTTCAAAATCTACCCTAGGTATTTTTTATTCACTCTATCACTATTTCACATTGTGTTTAATTAATTGGACATCTTGGAACCTAGAAATGTTTTGTTTGCATGATATGACTTCATTTGATTTTTTTTACATGCCTGGAGATTATTGGTCTCTAATTTTATTATTTGAGGAGGTATCATAGGTTTTTTCTATTCATCCTTGTGTGGTAATCTTAGAAAAGGATACATATGAGTCTTGGAAAAATGGTATTCTAATACATCTTAGGTGGTTTAATATTTTGTCTTATCTTTATGGACTCATACCTAAACTAGACACAATAAGGAGTAGATCAACATGGGCTAATATCTTTGATCATATTGTAAGAATGATTTGTTCCAATGTTGATTATGGCATTATGTGTTTTGTATCAAATATTTACTATCCCCACAAACTTTGGACTAGACTTTGGGAGATTCATGGAAACCCTCATAGCTCTACATTCCTAGGGTATCCTACTACAAATTGTCTCATTCCCCTTGATGATGCAAATAGCATATCCTTTGATGATAAAACTGTAGAGAATCTTGAGTATATCATAGGTCTTACATGTTTTGATGGTTTAGCGGCTTGTCTCCTTGTTTTCACTCTTCGTATCAAGACACAATATCCATCTTTTATTATTCCTTATTAGATTTGTATCAGCACATCCATAGCCCATATTGATTCAATGCAACAGGACATTCATCCTCTTTAAGACTTAATTACTTGGGATTCATATCTATCAAACATATCATCCTTGTTTGTGGAGTCTCATATTGTATATTTTGAGGATTATTTTGAGGAAATTAATCTCATCTTTCATGATAGCCACATCATCATTGTTAACTCATCATCGTTGTCTTTGGAGCTTGTTATATATTATTCTTCACAAGATTTTGGATTAACATCATCTCATTCTGACATGTGGACATTTGAGCAATTTTCAAAGGCACGCATCATTTAGATTTGGATTCCTTATTCATCTAGCTTATAGGAATGGATTATCCAATCACTAATGGATCTATTTCTTCTTAAGAGGAGATATGTTTGTAGACAATGGATCTTATTTTATCTTTATACTTTCATCATTGGCATAGGAGCTACTTCTTTTGGGAGGATTCAGATTCTCATCTTATCTCTCCTATTGGGGAACATCTATTGTACTTATGTAATAGAAGTAGTCCTTGGGGGCATATTGAGTCCTCCTTTCCTTTTTTCACTAGTACATATTCATTTTATTTTTCTCTATTTTGGAGATGAGTTTTTTCCCATGAGGTTTTCTTATTTTCTCTGGTTATGAGAGATTTGTTTATTTGTATATGCGTACCTCATCAAGCCTTGTAGTGAAGACCCATCTATGCATCGATCTATGTATTCATCATTAGGTGTCTAGCTTCTCCCTAAGTTGGGGGTGCTAGAGTAAAATAGAAAAATCACATAATTAATTAATTAGGTCCTATTTTTACTTTATTACACTTAAGCTAAACTTAAGAGTGTCTTTTTATATTTAAGTCATGTGTTTTTTTTGTCTCATAAAATAGGATGAGGACACTTGTCATGATCTAATTTAGTCCCCACCTAAGATTTCACCTAGAGTCATTTTTTACTTTCTTCTTATTATAAAGATTCATTATTCATCATTATAATCATCCAACATCCATAATCCAAATGTATTGAATTAGCTCATCATGGATTTTTTTCTCAATTCAATTTTCAAGGTCACATAGCATATGTTTGTTTTTCTCTCTTCATGTGATGAACGTTTTGGTTGTAGGTGAGGTTCAACAATCAACTCAACATACACACGTATTTTTGCAATTTCAATTCTATCTTATAGGGATGAGCTTTTGAGCCTTAGATATAAAATATTTTCTCACTTTTTGTCTAATCAACTATAGAGGAAACTATATGTATATGTCTAGAAATACTGATATTTCATCATATGTGGCTAAACATTACTATAGAAGCATTCAATTATAAATTCATAAAAAAATATTTATGGAATTCAATCATAAAGATGAATTATAAATAATAATAAGTTAGTTGAAGGTGTGTCATTTTAGGTTAAGTAGATGTAAATGGATTAATTAATTATTTATTATTTTTTCATTAGAATATTTGTCTAATAAATATTTTAACGTGAATTTTGAGTAATATTTTTTATTTAATTGATTGATAGGATTTAACATAAATTTACCATATGTAAAATTATAATGTAATTCTAATTTAAATAATGTTGAAATCAAATATATTTGATTTAGTATAAGTTTAAACACTTGTGTATATAATTATGTATAAAAGTAAATGAGGAGGTGAGACTTCCAATTATATTATAAGTTGTAATTGATAAATCCCTTCAAGATAGCTTATACTAATTTTTTATTATATTTTTTTTGTTAAATTAAAATTCTTCTTAGGAGTAAGTAAAAGAGTATTAAAACTCTTAAATGCCAATAATTACAAGTTTGTTGGGTCCATAATTTTTAAAAACTAATATTACTTTGAATTTTCAACCCACCTCACTATCCAAAAAAAAAAATAGTAAAGTATATAGTTTATTAGTAGGCTTCACTTGTGTACTACATACAATAATTTTCTATAGTATATCTCATTTATAATTTTGAGTGATTAAATTTTATTTATGTTTACAATTAATATTGTGTTAATATTACCTTATCATAATATTATTTTAAAAAATTATTAAATATTTTTGTATTGATCTAATAAACAAATATGTAATACCATAAAACTACATATGAATAATACTATTAAATGACTGTTATTTTTAAAAAAATATTTAAATTAATAAGATATATTTTAAATTTTAAAAATAAGTATCAAATCAAATTGTCTTATTGTTTCTTGAGTTTATAATAATTAGATTTATATATTTACAAAAATTTCCACATACTCATATGAATTAAAAACTTTAAATTATTATTTTATTTTATTTTTGATACGCACGATAGATAATTTATATTGTAATATAAGAAATTACAAGCGTCTGCAACGCAGGAATAACCATCCACCTCCATCGTCGGGCAAGATGACAACCCAACCGATACTCAAAACCGAGATTTCCCCAGACCCGAACATGCAACGACAACTACCCATGAAAACTAGAGGATAGAGACGAGGGGTCACAGACCGACCACAACCCACTTGAAACATAGCTGCCAAAAAAGTGCAGAAGACCACAAAAAACGGCTAGTAAAAATTTTAGACACAGAGCCAAACCTTACAAGAAACCATTGACCTCCGCAAAACAGACAAAGCCCTCCAACCATTCAATTCCCTCCGACGGCACCAACTTTAATTTGCGTTTCAAGAACTCCACGGCCACGTCCGCAAGCTTTCTGTGGCGAGACAAAGCAGGCCCTTTGAGATCAAGGAGGAAGGGATACACCTTGACAGCTTCCTCCGTGTGCCATAAGAGAGGCAAGTCAGCCGGGCGCGGTATGCCTTTGCCCAAAAGGGCTGCCTTCAACGTATCTTCAAGGCCACCGAGTAAATCCATGCGGAACAAGCGCTCCATCAACTCCCGTGCCAACTTCTTCGGGGTTTCCAGGTCCAATAACACTGCCAGAAAACGCGAGGAAATATGGGCATTGTCTCTGGCATATTCCCTTCGATGCAAGTGTTCATTTCCCAGAATCATCTTAACCGCAACCAGCACCACAGGATCTTCCTCGAGCAAAATACGTTTCAGTCTTTGATCTGTGATTTCCCTGAAAGCAATTTGTCTCTCTGTGGCGACCAGAGAGACCGGCGTGTCAACACTGAAGCATTCCAAACCATCCAATGAAATATGTATGGTGAATTTTGATTTTTTCGACCCCTCCATGATAACTACTACACCCTGCACAAGAAGAAAACAAAACCAGAATGCAAATACCAGGCACCGAAATGAATTTAACGGATCCAAAAATAAACCCGTGAGAATCCGCTTGGCCATCGCACAAATGCTGAAATAATGAAAGGACGATCTTCGCATCCTTGCTATGAAGGATGGCTACGAACACAGTTCGAACACCTTATACTATAATCACTTCAAGTGAAGTGAACCGCCACCCGTCCAAACAACAGTCTTGTCAATGGATGTCGTACGCGACGTGTCACAACATGGAAGACTTGAAAGCAAATCCAATCTGACAATCTGACAATCATTAAAGCCCCGCTTCAATCGAACCGTTCTCAATAAGAAGGCCAACATTCCCTTCTATGAAATAAGGATGGCCAAAGATATGACGTGGTTGTGTCGCCTCAGTATCCTCTCCCACCATCCTGAAGCCAACTCACACACCCCCCAGATTGGGTGTCAAAGGAGAGGCAGGGGAGGGACCCACCCATCCGCCCACTGAGCGAAGCTAAAGATGACATTCTTTTAAACCTGGACCAGTAACCCCCAAATTAGATAGGAAGTTAGCCACCTTGTTACCTTCCCTTAGGGTATGATTTAGCATTACTTGTTCAAAGCAATCCATCAGCTCAATAGCCACTTCCAAATACACACTTAATTTCCAGTTGTGAATCTGTCTTGTCCTCAAAGCATTAATAACTAATGTTGAATCACCTTCAATAACCAAATTTTTGATACCTAATTCTTTACTGAATTTGAGTCCAAGAACTAGAGCCTGAAACTCAGCCGCATTATTCGTACCATCAACAAGAGGTTGAGCAAGTTTACCAAGAACCGCACCAGTGTTGGTTCTGATAATGCACCCCGCACCTGACGGACCCGGGTTTCCTTTTGAGGCACCATCAAAATTTAATTTGGCCCAACCTGGTTCGGGAGGGGACCACTGCGTCGTTTTGCGTTGTTCCGAAGAAGCTGCTCTTTCTGAACTAGCCACAGGAGGGGACTTGATACCAAACCATTGTTTCAAAATCCATGCATCCCATTTAGTAAAATTGGATTTCCTCTGTTTCACCAGCAGCTGTGAGTTGAAAAGTTCTACGATGCAAGCCTCTACCTTGCACTGTAGCCTTGGGATCGATAATTCTTTATCCTGAAATAAGCGTCTATTACGTTCCTTCCAGACTTCCCAAATGAGGATCGAGGGACTCATTACCCATAGGTCACCAAAAATGGCGTTGTGCTTGTTGCTTGGCCACAAAATTAGGCATTCAAGCAAAGTGTTTGGAAGAACAGTTGACCACTTCAGTTTAGTGCACAGCCAAGTCCACATTTGATAAGTAAAGTTGCAACTCAAAAGTAAGTGATTCACACTCTCCTCAGCTTTCTTACACAAGGGGCATCTGGTTGGACCAAGATAACCCAACTTCGAAAACCTGTCGCCTGTGAGTATTCGGCCTTGGGCAGCAGCCCAAGTGAAGAGCCCTGCTTTCGGGAGACATACCTTGTTCCAACACAGATTTAGAGGAAGAGCTGCAGAGGATTCATGAGAAGTTAACATATTGTATCCAACTTTGGTCGAATAAACACCATTTGAGGCAGCGTCCCACCGAATACTATCTACCCCTTTTCTGACCCAGATCCTTCGAGCTTCCATTACGCGTTCAAATAAAACCATTTCATGACTTTCCACATTCAAGTTTCGCACTGATTTCCACTTCACAAAACTACCCCCTGAGGCTTCTTCAAGAACAAAGTAATCTCTGACTTTTAAACCCGAGGAATGTTTAGTCTTCTCCATTATGTTTGAGAGTTCCGGCATGTCTGCTAAGACTGGGTACCCTTCCCATGAATCATCCCAGAATAAGGCCTCATGCCCTTCCTTAACCTCCCATGTGATAAAATCTGTAATCAATTCTCTGCAACTTTTAATGAAATTCCAAATTCGAGACCCAGATGGAAGAGTATTTGCATAAAAATAATAATTCGGATCAGGTTCCAAATATTTTGCCCTGACGATCTTAACCCATTTGAGATCTGGCCGGGAATGGATTGTCGAAGCCAATTTTTCCCCGAACGCCTTATTTTGTTTTAAAATGTTTCTTAGCCCAGATCCGTCATTCTCCCTCTTCTCACAAACCTTTTGCCAGTTAATAAGGGGGATTTTTTTTTGTTCAGAGCTGCCTTTCCAAAAGAAGTCCCTCATTACTTTATTTAGGTCTTTGCTTGCACCGCTATTTAACTGAAGACAGGACATCAGATATATTGGCAGGGCTGAAATGACTAATTTCAGCAGAGTTAACCTCCCAGCCCAAGAAAGCCATCTATTCTTCCATGAAGAAATTCGGTCTTTACATCTGCTCACTATTGAGCTCCATGCATTGTTGCTTTTGGTACTTTTATCCAATGGAAGACCTAAATATTTGCAAGGCAATTGCCCCATTTTGAACCCTAGAATTCTCAATATTTGCACCTCATTTGGGCAGGTTGTATTAAAGAAAAAGACCTCTGATTTGGCCTTACTAACTTCTTGACCTGAAGCCCTAGAAAAATCCTCGAGCAATGTTTTTAACCTTTGCGCCTCCTTTGCCGATGCTACACCAAACAACATAGTATCATCTGCAAATTGTTGATGTGTAATATTGGGAAGGCTGCTGGTGACTTGCAAACCTTGAATCTCCCCTGACCTTCCTGCATTATCAATCGATCTCCCTAATGCTTCTACCATTATTATGAATAAGAACGGAGATAGAGGGTCACCCTGCCTCAGCCCTCTTGAAGCAGTGAAGAAACCTTCCGGTGAACCATTTACAAGCACACAGAAACGCGGGCAGGCTACCCAACCAAAGATCCAATTCAACCACTCCTTCTGAAAACCAAAAGCCTCCAATACTTTAAAAAGAAATCTCCAATTCACTCTATCATACGCTTTTTTAATGTCCATCTTCAGCAGTATTCCTTCTTTTTTTAATTTTTGAATTGAATGAATGACTTCTTGGGCAATGATCACCCCATCTAGGATAGAACGCCCAGGAACAAAGCCTGTTTGTTCTTCAGAGATAATAGTGGGAAGAATTCTCTTTAACCGGTTAGCTACAACTTTAGCCAAAATTTTGTATACTGTGTTACAAAGTGAAATTGGACGGAAGTCTTCCCATCTGTCAGGTTTCTCTTTTTTTGGAATTAGAGTGATCAAGGTATTATTTGCTTCCTTTAGAACCTTGCTATTTAGTCTAGAATCTTCAATAGCTTCCCAAATATCCTTTCCCAAAAAGTGCCAGCATTTCTGAAAGAAACCAGCTGGGAACCCATCTGGTCCAGGGGCCTTCTCTGGTTGCATCCCAAAGAGAGCCTCTTTTACTTCCTCTACAGAGAAATTTGCATTCAATGCTTGCATTTGATTTGGGGAAACCAATTTCGGAATAGATTGCAGAGAAGCATTATGAGCTTGCCAATTTGAACCTTCCTAATCATTAAGCAAATTCTGAAAAAAAGAGACCACAGAAACCTTAATTTCCTCTGCATCTTCCAGCATTCTTCCATCCCCGTCATAAAGACAAGTGATTCTATTGAATTCTCTTCGAGCCTTTGTGGAGTTGTGAAAAAAATTTGAGTTCCTATCCCCAGATTCTAACCAAACTTCTCTGAATTTTTGACGCCAAAAAATTTCTTCTTTGGAAAGGATGTCGTTCAATTTTTGGATAAAGCTTTTTCTTTCATGTAGCACTCTTCATTCATGCCATTCTTCATAATTTCATTAGCTAAGGAACCTAATTCTGCCTCCGTTTGCTCTTTCTCTCTGAAGATATTTTTATAACTCTCTTTATTCCATTGTTTAAGATGCTGCTTCAGGTATTTTAACTTTGTAATTACATTGAAAAGACTTGAACCACCCAGAGAGCATTCCTTCCACCATTGTTCAAGTAACTCTAACACATTTGGGTCCTTAAACCACATCATTTCAAATTTAAAAGGACATCTGATCGGACCTTTCTCACCAGTAAATAAGCAATTGCACTGGGAGATGATCGGAACCAGTACCAGAGTTTATCTTGCTTTCTAGAGAAAAGGGAAAGGAGCCCAAATTTCCTTTGAAGAAAAATCGATCTAATTTTTCCGCAATACTTCCAAACCCTTTCCTTCGGTTTGTCCAAGTGAAAAGACCATTGCCTGTGGGAATTTCCAGAAGAGAGTTTCTCTCCACGAAGTCACAAAAATCTTTTTGAGACTGTAGAGTTTTCCCAATTCCCCCTAACTTATCCTCCTTCTTAAGAATGGCATTAAAATCCCCCCCTAAAAAACTACATTCTTGTTGCCAATCTTGCAAAACAACATCCAGCTCTTGCCAAACTAATTTTTTCTGAGTGCCCAACAAAGGACCATACACGTTTATTAAATTGAAATGAAGGTTCGAGGTTAAACTTCTTACCTTACACGCCATCCAATGCCTACTAATCTTCAAAGCCTCCAGAAAGATTGACTGAGGCTTCCAAATAATCAATAAGCCCCCCGAAGCGCCTTCAGCTTCCGAACCAAGCCATTTCCAGGATCTTAACTTTTTTTCAAATTTTTCCAGATCCGACTTATCTAGTTTTGTTTCTTGAAGAAGACAAATTTCTACTTGACACACTTCAATGTGGCGCCTAATTAGGTTCCACTTGTTAGGGGCATTTAAGCCCCTAACATTCCAGGTTAAGATTTTCATTGCTGTTCAGGAAGGGCTCCACCCTTCCCTACTTTTATCATAGTGTCAATTTTTTTTTGGCCATTGGCTTCCCCGTCCATCTTTCTTTTCTCTTGATTAGGGATCCTACCCCTCTTTTTTTGTTCCCCACAATCTGGAGTTAATTTGAGGATGTCCCTTCTGTGAATGCCTAAACGAGATTTCGCTGCCTGCAGATCCTCTGCTAGCTTCCGCTTCCTACCTGATTGTGGGCTTAGCAATTCTGTTGAGGCTTGTTCATCTGATTCCCAATAATCCTCCATTCCTGCCAGACTGAAACCCACCTCCAACGATCCTGTCCTTGATTTAGCCGCCTCTGCTAGTTCCACAAGTTCCTTTCCTACTTCAATCAGAGAGTCCAGCTCCACATTCATGCCACTATCCCCCATAAGAGCTAAGGTTTCTGAGATTTTGTCGTCTAACTCTTCAAACTGGACCCGCTTCTCCGTCTGCTCTTCTTGAGTGATCTTCCTGCCTGCATCTTCACCCGTGGGGATAGGAGATGGAGTCCCAGTTAACGTAGCTCCCCCCATGGGGGCCGAATTGACACTATTTGCTTTTGGAGAAACCCTAGAGTCCTCTATCGGTGACTTCTCACTCCCTTGCTTTGGTGATTTTGGAGTTTCGGATAAGATTCGTGCCGCTGCTCGAAGGTTTGCTGAAGGGGTTTCCACCAAGCTGGATTTACCTGCCACTTCATTTTGAGTTCTGCAACCTAGCGTGCGTACTAGGTTATTGCGCATTAAAGAGTCTCTTACTAATTTTTGAACCCTAACCCCATAATCCGTGATGAGCTCAATCTCACTCCAGAACGGTCTATCCACAGTGTTTTCCACACAGATGCGCACATAGGTTTGATTTCTCTTCGCCAGTTTCCTTTCTTCTGCACAAACAAATGTGCCCAACTGGTTTGCTATTTCCTCAAGAATGGAGGGCTCCCAGAACTCCTGTGGGAGATTTGGTAAGCTGTACCATTCTTGAATAGATTCCATTTCGTGGGTTGAAGGATCGAAACCCATAGACCACTTTCTTAAATAAAAGCCGCAGCCATCGAGGACCCAAACCCCATTTACTATTTTATCTCTGATAGTACAGGATGGGCAAACAACTAAGAAAAAATCATTTTGGAGCATTTTAAACTGCAGTTCCTCACCCCATCGTTCTTTCCACCAGCTCACCAGATAATCCCAGTTTAGATTCTTCCCAAACCACTTTCCAAACAAACCTAATTGTTCTAACCTCAGGACTTCCGCTTGCAAGATCGAAGAGCTGATAACAACTTTGGTTCTTCCGCTTTTAGCTTCTTTGGACATGGAAGAGACATGCTTGTTCTGTACTTCCTTTGAACTTTCTTCCCTAACTTCCTCCCATACCTTGGACGAAAACTTTTTTTGCCATTCCATTCCTCCCTTCCCATTTCTGGAAGTAGGGTTTTTTTGCGAAGTTGGTCTGCTCGGCCATGATGGAATATTCTGCCCGAGTTTTTCTTCATTCTGATAACGGGGTCTGCGAAAAGCTTCATTCCTGTATTGACTATACTTATTCCTACCACGAGAGGGTCCCGCAACCTTGTTTTGAAGATGCCCGTGACCCTTGCCCGCAGAAAAGCGACCGTGCATGACATGATTCTGTGGTCGGGCCCAACGGTCCTGCCTCCAAACATGTTCAAGATCCCCAGACCTGTTCGCGTTGGGACCCCCACAACCGCTGCTACCACTCCTAAACTTTTCCGACCGTTGCTTACCGCCATGACCATTGCAGAGCTCCATTTTTCATTCGAACATAGTTTTATTAAAATTATGTCAAATTCTAAAATATAAATAATATAACACATATACTACTAACTCTTATATATAATTTAAAAAATTAATATTTTTATGTAGACATACCAATTACTAATATTTAACCCTAGAGAGAATATATAAAAGTAAATAAAAACTTTGTTGTACAATATGATAACAGCAATTGAACGTGGACACTAAATATCTATGAATCTTTAAATGATTGTAACGTTACATAATTAATGTTCTGATAAACCATTTTAATCGTGTAGATATAATCAAAATCATTTGATTTGAAGATATGATTTTGTAGGTGAAACATAATTATCTAATCTAATGTACTCTCAACTATAGGAAGGAGTGGGAAAGATATTTTGCACAGTGAAAAAGATTCGTTTAGTGGTTACCACGTCTTCCCAAAAGGCACATTAACTTTGTCAAACATCGGGGTTTTAGTTCCGAGCTATTCGTTGTGGTTTAATTTTTCAATTAATTTTTTATATAAAATAATACATTAGGTTATAGTTTAAGATTTGAAATTTTGATTGCAATTTAAAAGAGACACTAAATTTATTATTTAATTTAAAAACTAGTACATATTTAAAAGAGATTCAAAGATTACGAAAATAGAAAATTATATGTATGTTATATGTTAGAGAATATGTGTTTATATATACAAATTATAGTTCTATGTTGTTGGATTAAACAATTAATAATAAATGTTAAATAATGAAATGAAATAAATTTAATAAGTTCTAGATTTTGTGTTCCTTTTTATTTATTTATCATTTCAAATTTTATTAATTAAAAAAATTATTTTTTATTTAAAAATAAATAAAATTATAGAGATATTGTTTTGTAAATTGGAAGTATGTTAGTTAGAGTGGAGACATGTCATTGATTAGTTTTTCAATAGTAATTGTTATTTGTCAAGAACAATAGAGTTGTTATAATATATCAAGTTGTGAATTTAAATAGTTTTTAATTAAAATCATGGCAGCATGATTTTTGGTTCAACAATGTGTTTAACCATATTGAATTTATAACTGCAAAGTCATAATATGATATTACATAATAGTTTGAGTGTAAATTAATGTTTTTAATATAAAAAGCAGCAAAACTAGAGTATTGTCCCTTTAATACAAGGCATCACCGGCCATCCATAGCAGAGTAACACTAACAACACAATGTCTTTAGCAAAATAAAACATCAACGAAGGCTGATTCAACAGCACCAGTCAAAAAACCAAAGCCCCGAGTGTAAATTAATGTTGACAAACATATAATTAAATATATTTAGTACATAAAGACTAATATGATATTAGATAATAGTTTGAGTGTAAATTAATTTTGGCAAACATATAATTAAGTGTATTAATACATAAGGACTATTATGATGGTTATACCAATGTTCAATGTCATTCAAACAAATACAAAACATTAATAAAGTTGAAATTTGAACCTCAAATTAATGTTTGAATAAGACTTACATTATTGATATAGTTGAAAGATTGAAAATGTAATAAGAATTTTATTTATGTAGATAAATGACTTTCAAAATTATCAAATAAAAAAATAATTATAACTACAGAATTGTTGCTTAAATTATTTAATTTTATAGGAACAAATATAAGAAATTGCATCCAATTGATACATTAATTTTGACAAGATCTCCCTTGATCTCCCTAGGTAATCTATATATATTCCGTTTTTGTTTCTTTCTAAAATTTATCTCTTTCAATCCCATTAACCCATCGTAATTATTAATACATAAACAACAATATAATTTGTCTTTTATAAAGCACAGTACACGATACCTTGGAAAGCTGTCCAGGTTGAATGATTCGAGCGTATCTTTTAATATTTGGCTCACGGCCAAAGAATTCTTGGCAGTAATATTCTCTCTTTTGGAACCTTGTATATTTGTGCTGTTTGAATTTTAAATTCAATATAAACATTTTATTTTATTTTATGCATAGTTACCATTTTGTACTTATAATGAAAAGCGGATCTGTTGGAACTTGGTACTGGGAAATTCCAAATCCCTGTGAAGAAAGAGCCACTAGCCAATATTGGCACTATCGAAGGTGGTTTACAGCTTTGGAAGAGACAATTCTGAGGTGTTGTCCACTGAGCAAATTTATGATTTCCCCTCAGATATAACTTAGATTAATTGTAACCTCGTTTAACCCGTGAACATATAAAATTACAGCTGTCTAGGTAAGAAGAAAGCTCAGCTAGGGTTGCAAGTCTTACTAGAAGCTGTTGTACTTTACTATGCAGGTGCCGAATTTTCTTTTCATTTTCTGCACATCTTTAATTAGTGCATTTCTTCCCTTTGTCAAAGGAAGATCATGTTTGCTTGTCCCATCTCTCTTTTTGAAGCCGCTTCAGTGAAAATCAATCCTTAAAGGCTTAAACCTGAAGAATAGCCAAGGAAAATCAATCTTTAAGGCTTAATCCTGAAAAGTAGCTAAGCATGTTTCAAACCAAAATTGGTATATACAACATTCTTTTTTCTGTTGCCGTTAGTTTTCCATAATTCATGTATTCAAATGATTACTTCTGAAATTCACTGTGTATGTCTTTGAATTGATGTTTCGTGACTGTAATCCATCATCAGATCACATTCTTTTTTTGTCTGTTTAGCTTTTTTGTTTGTTTAGCTTTAATCCCTATTCATAATACAGAACACAATATCAAATGCTCACTCTTCTGAGCATGTAAGATGAACAATCTGGAGAATTACTTTTCTGAGCATATGAGATGAACAATCAGGAGGAATTACATTTAAGAATATTCTATAACTAATTTTCTTGTATAACTAAAACTTTATGCAGTTTTGTATTCCTCCAAACCCTGATTTTCTCCTCAAGTTACTTTTACTTTCTTTCCAATATAAATTTCAATGCAGAAGGGAACAAAGTAAAGCAAGAGAATGATGTTATGAGCATAAAACTTGCCGCAAAAGAAAGTTTATGAGCATAAATCTTTGCCACAAATGAAAGTAATTGCTTTGATTGCTGAACACTCCTTGTCAGGCAAAAATCTTTCCCTAGAACTAACTGTTTATAAATTCAACTTATGTGGCATGCGTCTCAAAAGCAATGCCATAAAAGAAATCAATTGTTCAGCAGCCCAATATAACACATAATACCAATATAAACTACTCTACATAATAATTTGTCATATACCATGTCTAAACCACCTTCGAAATATATATTAAGCATTGAAACCGATAATAGTTTCCAAACATATTACAGTGCAAAGGGATGTGCAGGCCCAAATCCCTTCCTCTTTTTGGAAGGCTGCAAATATAAAGAATACCTTACAACTTCAAAATAAAATGAATGAATAAGATTTAATAGCTCCTATCTTCAGGAGATCTTCCAGTACACATCGTCATATCCCACTGGAAGTAGAATACATTTGGCATCGCAAGTCAATGAAACAGATTATTGGCATTATAGTGGCTCAGAAATGCATCTTATGAAACTCATAAATTGACACTGCTATGGTACTTGCAGATAGTGGTCCTAAACAAAAAGCCAAACCAGGGTCTTCCGCAAGGCATCCACTTTCCCATTATTAAATTCGCAATCAGGTTTACTGATGCCAAACTGGTTGCCATTAAATGTTGACCTTACAATTTTAGGTCTTGATCATTGAGCTGCTTTTGAAGACCGCCAATTCTTTTTCTGACAAATGAGAATCCTTTCTTTCTTATTTTCACCATCTTCTGTATCCTTCTTCTGGCAACTCCATTTCATTCCTGTGGCTAGATTGTATACACTATTCACAAAATGTGGGGATTCACGCATTATGACAAAACCAGTAGGTCTGAGTATTCGGTCCATTTCCAGCAAAACGAATTTCATCTCACACCTGGTTTAAACAATCAAGCATAAGCATGTGCTCGTCTGTCAAAAATTCCCCAATTAAAAGCAATACAAAAACAAAATCGTCAAAATATAGCATCATCTCCATATTTATGTACAACATTTAGTTCATTAACGATTTTCCAAGCTTAGAATTACGATTTGAAAAAAAGTTACTGTGAAAACATTATGGCTCAATACGTTGTGTCCTCCCACAGATCCTTCAGGGTCCCCTGACACTTGTGGACATTACTATAAATTTTCCTTCAATATCATAAAATTTGTGCCTACCTGTGACTTTCTGCACTGAAAAGACCATCAAGATGCAAGAGATCATAGGTTCTAGGATAGGTTGAAAATGCTTCACACCTGCACACCGAAAAGTAGGGTATTGGTAAATTCAAAGATTGTGATCATGCTATACTGAATTATGCAATTTAAAGATTCAAAAGAAAGCATCTTACCAGTCATTAATAGCACCAATTAATCCTCGATCATAGACAACATTCAAGGAATTCAGACCATACGAGGAGACCACATTCATGACCCACACAGGATCATCTATCAGAGCTGCAGCAAAACCTCCATAAAGGGTGTTCATGTCCATAATATTCCTTATCTTGTCTGTTCCCAGATCAGGCACCAGTCTCTTATAATACTTAACACGTTTAACCCATTTGGCTGTGTCCTGCTTGAATGCTCCATCACTACCACCAGACACTGTACGAACTCGCTCTGGGGCTATCTGCAACCGTTGTGGCCACTTCGGAGTCTGCCCTACTCCCAAGTGCTTGAAGTTTGGATTTCTTGTAGCTATACAAGCCCGCATAGGAACATACCATGCTGCATCTGGTTCAATGCTATCATCACATTTTGGGGGATAGACTGTTTCACCACGGCTAGCATAGCAGTCATTGTCCAATGGCTTCTGCCATACAGCAATGTCATCCTTTTTATTGTATAGTGTATAGCACATCTTAGTTAAGAGATCTTGGAGGGTATCATAGTCAGCCTTCTGATCCTCTATAGTTGTGTTCCATCCTCGCCATCTATTTTCATAGTTAACTGGCGGTCCAGATAGCACCCAGAAACCCCCTGGCCGCAGTATTCTATCTATTTCCAAAAGGTATACTCCACCTGCAATAGGAGAAAAGCAACACTGAATTCAGAATTTTGGGTTTTTCCCTTACAAAATAAATGCACAATTGCCATTACTAAACTCCCCAAGAATGCATCTGACATTATGCCATTCTCTATAGGTGCAAGGGCTTCCAAAACTGTTTTTGTTTCTTTCTCACATTCTTCACTTACCTGAGGATCAGATATTGTGAGGGTTTTTCTTTTGAGCAACAGTACTAAAGTGAGAAACATGGTAAGTTGACAGGCACCTTAACTGGGATGCTCAAGTCAATTTCTATAAGGAAAATATTACTAGCTCAAATAAAATGCATACCAATAAGATGGATTTCAAAAACCTTAGGCATACCAACTGTGACCCATGTTATCTGGGCCCTGGGGTGATTAGGCATCCCAGAACACTACTCTTTTTCTAATCTGGGTGATTAGATCCATAGCCCAATTCAAATTTCAAAGCAAACTTCTTAGTGACATGAAAATCAATCTTACTGCAATATATTATCATTGTCTAACTTACCAAATTCTGTCCATGGAATAAGACAGCGAGAGCAGTGAGCCATGTCAAATGCATTGGATGGATATGGAAGCCGCTGTGTGGAGATGATACCAAGAATTGCAGGAATTCCCCGTTCAAGTGCAAACTGCACCTGAGCTTCATGATTATCTCTGGGTGCCAGAGACAATGTGATAATTCCACGACCCAGCAAATCACCACCCCAACTTGCAACCTAGAGAAGAAAGGCATCCATTTAGATAGAAAAAGGCTTGTTATTACACATGGTAAACCATATTTGTTCATTACTCAAACAACAATTTGACAACAATTCACGACAAGAACTCTTCTTCAGTCTCATCTTGCTGAATTATCAACACACATATAGCACTAACAAATACACATAAAATATATAAATGTCACTCAGTTATTTCTAAAATAGCTTCTAATGCAAATCTGCAGCTGTACTTTTTTTTGGCAATGGGAGCATAGTACATTCTCTTATTGTCTATGTGTATTGAACTAAACTGTCACATCATGAAAGCAATTATCTTTCTGACCATGGATTAAAACTTAGCTCTAAAACATGCTTATGATAGTAGACATGATGTTTCCTCAGTCCATATAAGTCAATTAGTATGCTTCTGGAATTAACTCCGTAAGACCCAAAATGTTGATACACAAAATACCTATAGAGTTAATTCCAGACAAATCGTCATTCATGTTTCTGCTGTTAGACCATGCTGAAAGGAAGGTTCACTTGTTTTAAATATTTTACAAGTTAGATACATATCAATTCATCCCTCTTTTAGTACCCTAAACTTATCTTATGCAAGACATTTCTGCAAGTCTTTTATTCATGTGAGGGCCCTAAGCATGATGGTGGGTTGGTATTGGTACTTTATGGTTCATATGCATGTTATCTGACTATGTCTTTTAATTGATGATATGAAATGAAACTAAAACCCTTCTATACGCTTAGATATAATCTATTTCAGTTTGACATATAGCTGGATAAACAAGAGAGAATCTTACGCACCCCACATCCAGTATCAAGTGCAGTTCGAACAGTACCATCTTTCATTCCTGGAATCAAAGCTTCCATTCGATCCACATATTCACTGACTCCTCTGGGAAACATCGTACCTCCACCTGGAAACAGAAATTTCTCCCCTTCCTTCCTCACCCAATTCTGATTTGATTTTTCATTAGTAATCCATTCATAGGGAACATTCCTGCAGCAGAAACATCTTTTAGAACTTAAAAATCATAAAATGATGCAAACTCTTCATAACAGAATCCATTATTTCATGCATGAGCAACAAAATCAGAATTATAAAGATCAAATTATAGAAGTAACTTGAAATGGCATTGCAATTTCTTCTTTTACAGTGGATATAGGATAGAATAAAAATGCAGCAAGCATTTACCTGTACCAACACTCATCCTTGCTTGTTGGCCATCTAATAGGTAGCTTGTAACCTTCTGGTGGAGGGATTAGGCACTCAATTCTTTCAGAAATTGGTGGACAGTGTCGCTCCCTAAATGCTAACCTGTGCATATCATACTTCCTCCATCTCTGCAAAGATGACAGTGAAACATGTTACCTAAAAATGGAATGGCATATTCAAGTATGCATGACAGTTAAGAACCCAAGTTCACTAGAAAGATATACTTGAAGATGAGCACAAAAAAAGAAACATGGAAGATCAGAGAGTTCAGAGAAATTTGGAAGTCCCCTCCTAAACCTGTTCCAGGTTCCAGGTAGAATGCTTTGCGGAAGTATTACAACCTACAAGTAAAAGAGGTCTCTTTTGTCGCATTCAAACATAAGAGACCACAGAGCTTACCCAAGGATGATATGGAAAAAACATTCTGACAGGTTTGTTTACAACTTCAGGATTTTCATGCATGGTATATTTCAACCAAACATAATGTTGTAATGAATGTAATAAACACTTTCACCGTTTATGGATCTATCTACTTTTCCTTTGGTTTCTACATTTACACCTATTTCCATATGCAGATGAAATGCACTTTGATTGTCTATTAGCATCAGTCATTAAGTTCCCCTGTAAACCCATGCAATCACCTGGATCGGCTCCTACTTTGTGGATCGTATTAAGCTACTGGAGTGCTATAGCTCACAACATGAAATGAAACAAATTGTCCAAACTGCACACCAAAAATCTAAAACAATTACAACATGATGTATCTGAAAATAGAAACCTGTGGGTCTGTGCATGGAGTATAATCCTGATATTCGCTGCTGCATTCTTCAAATATTATCGCCTTCTCTTCAGCAGCTGAGCAGCTCACTTGTACAGGAGCATGTGAAACTTCTTGTTCTAGAAGGTATCTATCCTTCTGAGAGCAAAACATGCCCCCAAAATAAAATGAAATGGCACATAAAGATAGGAGCATCAAAGCAACAGGCACCACCCTTATAGACTTGTCTGAATGCATTCCTGCTTTATAATCCTTATCCTTCATTTTTCCGAGTCAAGATATCAGCTGTTGGAACATAGATTTCGAAGATTAAGATCAGTTAAACAAACAAGACAACAAATAATAGCCAAAGCTAAACTTGCTTGCCAGTTGATTTAATAAAATTGAAAAGACAAGCTGCCATCAATACTTAAATAATAAAGACTGATCTATAATGCCAAGAAATTGATCTACAGTGCAAGGCGCCGATCTATAACACCAAGACGCTGATCTGAAATATCATTATAATCGACTGAAAACAGGACAACTCCTCGGATCCCAAAAATATCATGATTTTAGACAATATATCAAGAAATACCTGTTCAACTAATTTGAGAATTGATA
>VDFB02165211.1:29931-46422 GCA_007258455.2 Sequoia sempervirens | reverse complement strand
CCACCAATGCAAAAGTCAATCATACTTTTACCAATACTCAAAAAGACTGAAGCGATAACTGCAAATGCCACTGACATCTTTGCAAAACTCCAAAAAGCAAACTATGATGAAACATTCAATTTTCAAATGTTATTGAAAGAAATCAACTTAACTGACAATGAATACATTGAAGCTTTGAGCTCAACATTAAACAGGCCAACACTTTTTTTTACAAAGAAAACCATCACAGATATGGAACAATAGTTTTTCAAGGAAAATTCCAAATCTTTGGAAAGCTAATACAGATGCACAGTTTGTCCTTAATGCATATGTTGCTGCAATGTATTATAGCTCATATATTGCAAAAGTAGACAAGTCAATGACATATGCATTCAAAAGAATACGTACAGACCACAAGCAAGACAATATTGATGCAATACGAATGGTGAGTAAACTTGGAAATGCCATGCTTAACTTGCAACAAATGTCATCACAACAAGCTGTACATATTGTTTTGTCACTGCCATTAAACTACAGTTCAAGAAAATCTATATTCATTGATACACAATCTGACAATGATCGCACATTTATACTAAAATCTGTTAAACAATTGAGGAATGAGCCAGATGAATTAGAAAACGTTCTTGCAAAATCTATTATAGACTACTATTTGAAACATCCTGAAACAATCATGGACATATGTCTTGCAGAATTTGTTTCAAGATACAACAAATACGGTGCTACAATTGAACCAAAGGCCAAACCAAATGTGATATGGTTTATCAATTTTAACAAACACTTTGATATAGAGAATCATTGTAGAGAGCAATTGGTTGTCTATGTTCCATTTACCATTAATGAGCATACACTCAAACAAAACTTTGACTCTTGGGAACATGCATACATGTACCATGGACAAACCATTCAAACAAATAGTGCAAAGTTCATCCACAACACAAACTCCGCGTGGGGTGACATTGAAAAAGCTATAAATGATCTTCAATCTATTCAAGATGAAAAGCTCATTGACCTAGTAGTGCAAGCAAAGCTTCGCCAAAAAGAACTATATGACATACAAACAGACCTTCCAAACATAGGTCGTTCTAACCCAAATACCATGCATTCCAATGGATTTGAAATTGGAAAGCACCCATAGATTATAGATAACAATGAATACTACAAGTTAAGATGAATGTTAAATAAGGAACAACAAGCAATTGTTAAAGATGTTCTCATAAAAAAGATGAAAAATCCACAAAAGCCATTGCACTTGTTTTTGACTGGGGGAGCTAGAACAGGAAAGACTTTTATAGATAAAGCCATCTACCAAGCTCTCATTTGCATGTATAGCAATTCTGTTGACAATGATCCAGACAAACCCAAGGGCTTATTAACTACATATACAGGTAAAGCAGCATATAACATAGGGGGATTCACATAACACTCAGCATTTCACATACCTTTTAACACATCAAAATTCCTACCACTAAACACTGAAGTGCTTGACACCATGTCAAAGCACTATGATCAATTGCGCATTCTTCTTATAGATGAGATATCATTAGTTGGCTCAACATTCTTACGGTATATTGATAGAAGACTTCGAGACATAATGCAAATGCCTACAACATACTTTGGAAACCTTGATACAATATTTTGTGGTGACCTAAGTTACCAGGCACAACCTGTCCTTGACTATGTGGTTTTTGAAAATAGGCCTACTCCAATTGAATTAATGCCTTATAGTTTCTAGAAAGACCATATAAAGTGTTATTCATTGGTGACTACCATGAGACAAAAAGATGAAATATTTATTTCAATCCTTAATAGACTACGAATAGGCATTCAAACAACTCATGACATAGACTATCTTAACAAAATTTGCTTTTGTCCTGTACCATTTGATCCATTGCTTCCACACCTTTTCTATAGGAGAATTGATGTTCAAGCACATAACAACAAAATGATATCAATCATTCCAGCCCAAATGATAGTGCTAGATGCAATAGATGAACTTGAGCAGGACCTTAATGCAATACGAGTATACAGTCACACAACGACACTTCCATTACAAATTTTCTTAAAACCAAACATTCTTGTTGAACTCTATGCAAGGAACTATAATGTTCAAGATGGCCCCGTTAACGGTTCAGATGGAATTTTTAAAGCATATACAGCACAAAACAATATTGATATTGTCTGGATTAAATTTAATGACCCATCAATCGGACACTATCAACGCACAAAACTAGCACAATGCTATTCTACTATCATTTACAAAGACTGGGTGCCTATACAACGCATTGCTAGGCCAATCCAGAAAATAACAACAAACAAGCAAATTACAATTAGGAAACAATTCCCAATACAAGTAGCATGTGCACGAACCATACATCGATCCCAAGGATTAACAATGGAGGCCTTGGCTTTTGATCCGACAGGCATTAGACAGCATGGGCTAACCTATATAGCTCTATCACAAACAAAATCAGCAGAATCATTATTTTTGTTACAACCTTTAACTACACAAAACTTTAAAGTTAAAAACAAAATACAACTAGAAATGTCTCGTCTCTAGACATATGCATAATGGCAATTTGATAACCAAAGCACATGTTCAAAAAACAAATCACATTTGCTCCTATGTACATTGAACACTCGTAGCTTGAAAGCACATGCAGAAGACATTGTCAATGACTATAGCATAATGCAATCTGATATCTTGTGTCTCCAAGAAACACATATGCAACCCTTCGAGCTAAATATCTTGCTGCAATATTTTGATAGCTTTTCTGTGCATAACATACATGGCATAGCAACTTTAACCAAGAAACATCTATTCCTTTCAAAATCAAAACAACATGAAACATCAAATATTGAGGCCATCACATCAACAGTAATGCTATCTAACAATGAACTCAATGTTTGTAATATTTATGCGAGACCTGCAACTGCCATAGACGAAGTAATCACAATCTTGCAAATAATTATTACATCCACAAATTCAGAAAACATGTACATTCTAGGCGATTTTAATGTGAACATGTTTTCTGAAAGCAAAAGAAAAAGAATACTTCACAGTTATATGTAGCAAAACAATATACAATTTATGTTGGACCAACAACATAGCATGGGCAAGTCAATCATTGACCACATTTGGTCCAATACGACTACAAATATATGCTCTATCTATAAGTCAGAAGCATATTGGACTGATCACAATCCAATTTTCCTAAATTGCATATTGCCCAACAGACAAATTCAACTTTATAGAACTTATAGCCTTATATCACTTTTATGCTTTGCATTTCCTTTTTCAATCCTATATGCATTATTTTCAGGAGATCTATGGATGAAACTAAAAGACAGGCAAAGCAAATACAATCCTTGCAAGAAGAATCAGCACAACGGTAAAGCACTCATAGTATTATTCCTTCATACTCATTTAGCCATATCACAAATATTCAAATAACATTGTTCCAATTCTTTGCAGGAAGCCAAAAGATGTATCAAAAAGACAGGTAAAACAATTGCAAATTGCACAGGAAGACTCAGCACAATGGTAAAGTGCTTTGTTCTTCATTATACTGCCATTTGCCCAGCTTGCTAATATTAAATTAGCATTCAGTTGACATTATCCTTGTGCCTTGTAGGACAAAAGTCAAGAAACCTAAGATTGTTTCAATCGAACAACTAAATGCGAAAAGAGCTGGAGACACCTTCCAAGGTGATGTGCTTGTTGTCTACAAAGCAACATTGGATAAGGCCAACAAAACACAAGAAATGTTGCGTGTTGATTTAACAGACCAAAAAGCAAAAATGACAATTACATTAAATGTTAGTGGAAACCTTGTGTATAAACATGAGTCTAAAATAGTCCCGAGATCAGCTATCTCAATCTCATATTTCCAAGTCGCACCTAGGATAGATTATGACAGGGGTGACTGTGACTGCATTTTGATTTTAACAGACATTAGCACCACTGAAAAACATCCCACGCCTCTGTCAAGAGTACAAATTTATTCCAAGTACGACTATCAGCCAACTGCTAACAACTATAAATGAGTACCTAGCTGGCACAATAGCTGCACTAGTAGTTGGTGCCAAGAAAATGGGTACCCAATTTGCAGTTGACATCAAAGATGGCCACAGTGACATAGACAGAGCACAGGTATGTCAGTCTTCAAAACTTTTCCCTATTCTTTCAGTGCCAACCTTTTCTCATTCAACAATGGTCTCTATACCAATTTTCCTAACAAAATCTAATTCTCTCATTGAATCGCAGGTGCTATTACAGTCAACATATGAGCAACAATACTTTGCAATTGAAGACCAGTTGCATACAAATAAAACACCTGTAATGCTTGTTAAGAATATTGTAAGGAAAACAGATCAAAAGAACACATTTCACACGTGTCGGTCAACATTCATTTGTAACTTGAATGACAAAAGAAGCTTGGAAAGACTCAACACCCTGCTACATTCAACTTTTAAGGTAACAACATTCATTTTTTTTTAAACTATCGCATCTGAGCCTCTATTTTTTGTTTCCTCTAACAATTTAGAACCATATTCTATAGGTTTCTGGTACTGTAAAAGTAGCAAATGCATTTTCGAATCCATTTCATGCATGTTGTCCAAAATGCAAATGCAAGTTCACTGGCTATGGCACACTCCAAGAAAAAACTGCTCACTGCAAACAGTGCAACCAACAAGTCAATTATACATTCTGTTTGCAACTTAAAACTATCATTACAACTTATGAGAATCAAACAATTCAGTCTTCAATTGACCAGGTCACCATGCACCGTCTATTGCCCAAACTGCAAAACCTCAGCTGAGGACTATATCAACGACAAGTCAGCAGTGATATTCATCCTACGCAACTTTAGTGCTGAAGGACATTTTAGCCTTGACCAAAACAATGTCATTGTTGAAGCCATTTGCATTGGAAAATAGACAAGAAACATCACCAAAAGGTAAAAAAGTCATTCATATGTAATCTTTTTCTCAAATCACCATCCATACAAACTATGTTTCTAATACGTAGCATTTTCTTGGCTTTACAGGGAACTACGAATACAGAGCTACAGATTTACATTGTTAACACTTTAACTTTTTCACCTTTCAATGCTCTTAGACATTTCACTGGTTTTCACATGTTAAAGAAATCTTTGGTTTCAAAATACTTTACTGCTATTATACATTTAGACACTTTTATAGGTTACTATGTTAAAGTTTGCTTGAATATGGACATCTGAAAATCTAATTTTGTTTTTTGTACATATGAAAACAGTGGTTGTCTATGAAAGTCTGACATATATGTTCAATAATTATTGGCCCCCGATGCATAATGCCATTCAAACTATATAGTTTTAATGTTCCTTTTTGCATTCTGTCGTTTTTAGCTTTTCCAGTGTTTGTTCTCTGTTTGTTATGTTTTCAAGAGTTTATGGTCACTAAGTAAAACTTGTTATGGTTGCACACTCCAGACCCATAAACAAGTTACTTGAGGCAATAAATAGTTATTATGCATGTATACATTTAAGCTTTTACGTATACTTGCATGCAATTACTTGTACATGTGTGCATGCATTTATGGATGTCCCACTCTAGCCTTGTAGCAATTTATTATGTTCTATGGATATCGCATATAGGAACAGTAATTAGCTCTTTTACTGTAAACAACAATTGTTTTCATAAATGCCAAGTCGAGCTTATATGTTTCAAGCTACATACATACGCAGACTTAAAACTATTTATTTATGATCTTTATTGTTCCATTTTCCTAGACATGTTACTATTGCAATCAAATGTGTAAAGCATTCATGTCCAAAGAAATTAGAAACAGGAGTGGTAATATGTTACACAACCTTGTGTTATGCCTTTATAGCAATTTTTTCATTGCATTTCAAGAAAAGTAGAAACTAAAATTTTATTCGTATTATTTCATCTGTGGCATTTAGAGCTTTTGCAATACTTATTACAGGCATAGAGTTTAGTGTTAAATGGTTGTATTGTTCATGTCATGGCTTCAACATTCTTCATGTCAAATTGCATTATGTGACAAAGTTAACATGTAAAAACCAAAGTGTCCATTATGAACACTTATTGCATTCCATGGGACCACATTTCTTTGAGGAGTTTTTTCAAACAATCCGCTTCTCCTGTGTATGCTTCCATTTTTTGCATATGTGCCTATGAGGATATTAACTATAACAGTTCACAAAATTCCTTTATCCTATATGCTTTCATGATAGCAAAAAAGCTCAAAGCAATTACAAACTTTAGGATTAGAGAACACGGGCTTATAGAACAGGAAAACAACACACATAAAGTAATAGAGATGCATAGCAAGTGCCTTATCTCTATATTTAATGACCAAAGTACCTTGTCCACATGTGGCCATCAAGCCATTCCAGTGCATTCACCTCTAGCCAGATGCCATTTAATGCATTTAATTTCTATTCATGCATTGCAGTCACATTTTCCTGATATTTTAATGCATTAAATCTGCATTCATGGATTATGTACCTCTAGCCACCAACTTCTAAACTATACCTTTTCTTAAATTTATTTACTCAATTTATGTGTTCGCATTTTCCCAAACTTTTAAAACAATAATGATTTATAAAGCCACTCAGACGAATATAAAAATAGATAAATGCTAATGTTCCAATATTAAAATTAGCTCTCCAAATTCAAACTATACAAAAAAAAAGTAATATGTTATATGCTGATATGTGATTGGCCAATGTTTCTGGTTAAAAAGCATTCCACTCAAATGCATACACAAATTAAAAATGGGTTCACAGGAAAGAACTTTTCATTTTGAGTCCATATGCATACTTTGATTAGAACTAGTGGCTGAAGGTACATAATTCATTGATGCAAACTCAATGCATTGAATGGCATCTGACTAAAGGGGACGTTGTTTGGATTGCTAATTAGTCTTTGAATATATAACAAGGTTCAAGGAGAAAACTCTCATTATTGCACACATTGACATAATTTTGATTCCAAAGCACTGTCTATGGGACCGCTTTGCAGTAATTAAAAATATAGAAACTTTATAGGGCTCACATGCATGAAGTAAAATGGACAAGAGGGTTTCTACATAATTCCTATCAAACACAGATGAAACCTCCTCATTTGAACAAGAATTTTGCTACAATTGCACAATTTAGGTTTACATTGTTCCAAACTTCTCGTTACAGCACATGTTACTAACACATTGGTTCTAAAGCTCCCTCTATGGCACAGTTCTATAGCAACTGGAGATTTATAGTCTTTACAGGGCTGCGATGCAATCAACAAAATAGAGTAAAGGGTTTTTACATAGTCCCTTTTGAACAACATTTCATGCATCCACATTTATTCCACGAGTTTTGTCAAACACTTCACTTGCCTTTTCTATGCTTTCATTTTTTGCACATGTGCCTATGAGGACAATAGCTAAGTCATTTCACAAAATTCTTCTATTTACATGCATCTATGCATCTTGCCCAGAGATACACATATTCATGCATCCATGTGTACTGCAATACATGCATCTATGTATACGCATATACATGCATCCATCTGTACTGCAATACATGTATCTATGTATACATGCAACCATGGATATATGTATCTATGCAACTTGAAATGCAATCCATGAATATTTCCATACATGCATATTTAAGCATTTATTTATCCAACTATGCATCCATCTATCTATCCATGCAACTATGTCTCTATGTATTCTTTTACCTATAGATGCATCCATGCATATATGTATCTGTGCTTCTATGTACATATCTATACAGGCATCTATCCATATATGTCTCGATGTATCTATGGATACATCTATTCATAGATACATGTATCTACATATCTATGGATACCATGATAGATGTCCACATCCATGTATCTATGGATACATGTATCAAGTAGCTCGTGAATGTGAAATGCACCCAAGGATAATTATACTTATTTCTCTCTTTTAATTGTTCTATATTCAAAGACTAATTAGAAATCCAAATAGCCTCCTCTTTAGTTAGATGCCATTCAGTAATTTTGCATCAATGAAATATGTACCTTCAGCTATGCTCCCAAAGAATAAGTCGACAGTGTGTTGCTTTGACCTTTTCTGTTGTCATCAAAGCATAAAGGATAGAGGGATTTTGTTAAAAGTCGTGATTATTGTCCCCATAGGCATAAATGCAAACAATGGGAGTATACAGAAAATAGGTGACCTGTTTGACAAAACTCATCAAAGAAAAACTATTATATATGATTATTTGTTTACATATTCATTCATTTGTAGAAAAAAATGGGAAACTAATACAACAGTAAATAGTTATAACTTGGGAAAAGAATCAGACCTGGAACAAGAGCAACATCCAAAAAACTGTGCTTTAAAGTACCTAATGCACTAGAGAATTTACCATAGCACAATACAAATTTTCATTTGCACACAGATAAACAAAACAATGCAGTTGAAACCTATTTTCTGCCACCAAGCATTTAAGTTCTCTCAGATATCATGGTAACTATCATTATTTATTTCTTTAAATTATTATGTATTTAAAGACTAATTAACAACTACCTAATTAATTACATATGCATTTTTACAAGGGTAAACAAGCACCGCAAACTTGTTAACAATGACATAGTTAACATGCCAGTTTCAAGGTGTTCAGTCTAAATACTCATTGATTACAATATGCTAAGCATATTTCAATTTTATATGGTTCCATATATGCATATATAAATATCTCTTTTTCTTCAGCTCATTATGTATATGTGTTTCCATAGATGCAATTATGCATATATCGATTTATGCATACATACATGGTAACATAGATACATGCATACATATATACATAATTACATGCACACATATATACATGCATTCCTGTATGCATGGATGCATAGAAAGACAATGTTTCATGGGATTGTTAAACAGTTCTCTTGTTTTCCATCTATACATGTGTGCATGTACAACATGTGCATATGTATTTGTGCACCTATGTTGGCCACACATGCCTAGCAAGCCATACCAGCACCTTCGCCAACAGATAGATGCCATTTGATGCATTTGCTTCAATTATTTTGACCTCTCTATGTGTTCGCATTTTCTTGATATTTCAATGCATTTAATTTGCACTCATGGATTGCGTACCTCTACTTGCCACTTTTATAAACTATGCCTTTGCTTATATTTATTTAATCAATCTATGCGATCTCATTTCGCTGATTTCCTATAACAATAATGATCTATAAAGCTATTCTGATAAATGTAAACAGATAAATCCTAATTTTCCAATATAAAATAATCAAAAGTTATATGTTGACATACAATCATGCATATTGTCCATACATGAATATAAGCATATATGCATTCATCCATATTTCCATGTTCATATGAATACATCTTTCCATGTAACATATGCATTTGTAGCTATATGCGAATATGCATGGATCCATGTATGAATGTATTCATTTCTCCATCTGTCCATGTTATTCTGTTTTTTGTGTATACATGTGTCTTTCAATGCATCCATGCATATATCTGTGAATAGCTCTATGTTTTTCTCTGTCCATGCATTTATTGTTTTCTAACGCATCAGCGTTTGCATTTTCCCAGTTTCATGACCTGCCATATTAATTGTTTTCATTTTGTGTTTTCTAACAAGTTTTTTGTAATGCTGATCCATCTTGATGTATCTGTTTGAATTTCTACTACAAACGATCTTATCATTCCAATGGTTACATATAGGATGTTCGCTGCTCAAAAACAAAATGTACATATATTTACATATTTTAAATCTACACTAGCTTGGGTGACTTCTAAGACAGATTATTATCATCATTTTCTGAATTGTGTTCTTCTTGGAGACTTTTAGAGCTTGCCTCTTGAAAGTGATTTACTATTATCAAGTGTGCGTAGTATTTTTCTTACTATATTATTTTATTGTGCAATTTGATTCATTGCAACTGCTACTACAGAATAGTATTAGCACTATGAAGACAAGAAAAAATCATATATGTTATTTTAGAGTTCATTTTAGGAAATATATATCTCTCTAATTTGTTAAATATTTTATCAGTTTTCAAATATTTTTCAAGGTCATATTCAAGTTATTGCAATATAAATTCTAGGGAAATTTCCTTAAACACCATTATATTTTTATATCTATTCTTCTCTTGTCACATTTCGAGGAAACTCAAGGATCTCGGCACCTTGTTCAGTACGAAGGAGAGTGAGAAATGTGACATGAGTCTTCTTCCTGTATTTGTATTTAGACTCTTAGCCCTATGATGATTTTAAAAAGCATAACCAATAACAAACTACACATTCTTCCACCCTTTGTTGGAAGAAATGATCACTTCATACCCTATTCATTCCATTCATTTCCATTTCTACCCTTCCACATCCTTCCTTCTCAAATCAAATACATTTCAAAATCCATTTATATGCTTGCCTTACATCACACCAATCTGTTCCATTCCCTTTTTTATTCAAGCCAGCTCCTTCATTCAAATTTTTATTTCTAACATTTAATTTTTAGCATATAACTCAAAAATGATAAATTCCTACCATTTACATTCCATTCATTCTCACTTCGAAGGTTGCATATCCTTGTCTCCCATATCAAATACTTTTCATAACGCATTCATATACCTTACTTGCATCTCATCATTCTCTCAATTCCCTCTCTTTGTTGCACTTACATAGCTCATTCTTCTTTATTACCCTTATATACCTTTATATGTCTATAGCTCAAATATACCTTCATCCATCACAACAAAATTCACACCATACCAGACAGAGGAAAAAATGAAGAAAATATCAAGGTTATGCAATTAAACACTGAGGGCTTTCAAAATAACTATCATAACATCTAGTTGTATCATCAGATTTAACAAATATTTCTTGTTCAAAAAAAAAAATGTTTTATTCATTTGTTTTGAGCAAAAATGTTTTTTGCATATCTTTCAAATGCAAATTGTTTCTGACATTTCTAACTTTATGCACACAGGAATATGTAGATTCTTGTTTACATACCAAATTACATGGGCTCATGTACACGTGGCTCCATGCATAGATGTTTACATTCATCCGTATATTTATGCATTCCTTCAATATATGCATTGCTAATAAATAATTAATCTTTCCTGTTTTCTTTTATTTAATACTACAAATGCAAATTGTTTCTGACATTTCTAACTTTATGCATGTAGGCACATATATAGATTCTTGTTTACATACCAAATTACATGGACTCATGTACACATCCATGCATGTATACATGTTTACATGGATCCATATTTTTATGCTTCCCTTTGATAAATGCATTGCTAATAAGTACTTTCTTTCTTCTAATTTCTTTCATTTACTACTACAAATGCAAGTTCAGTGTCATCATGCTTTCAGGCTCATTCAAATACTGAGGATGCTTCCTACTCTTGTCTGCTTTATGTGCACATCGATACATGTATAAATGTATACAAGAATACATACATGCCTTAAGCATTGTTACAAATGTTTCTCTCATTAAATTTCAATGCAAAGTGCTATATACATATGAATTATTTAACTATGGCTACATTTTATCTTACATAATAAGGTTCTTTATATCTTTGCAAATGATTTTTTTTTTTAATATATATACACAAAAATAAACAAGATTACAATCTTATTAATAATAAAATCTATAGCTTTCTAGTGATTCACCTAAGCATTTATTGTAATATAATTACATAAGATTAAAATCTTCTTTCTAATACAATCAATAGCTTTATATAGAACTAAGTTTCATATTACATTAAAAAAAAAGATTAATTCATCTTAGTAAAGTTTTTCAAATACACCTTACACTATACACAAAAATATGTTTTCATATTACATAAGCAAGAATAAAATACACATACACTAGCACACTAAACATAAATTTATTTACAAATAGACATACAAGCAAAACAAAGATGTTTCGTAAACTTCGTTTGCACATGCATATAGATATGTGTCTATATGCAATAATGTGGAGTCGTGTACAAAATGCAATATTTTTAAGTGTCTGCTCACAAGTTTTTCTAAATTCTTGCAAATAATATTTGATGCTTATGAAATATTCCCACATCAAAACTTTGTTGGAATTGAAATGACTAATGAATTTATGGGCCAAAAGGTTTATTAAAAAACAAATTTACAAATTATGCATTGTTCATAGGTAATTTATTTCTCTTGTTTTCTTTCAATTAATACTGCAAATGCAAGTTGAGTCTCCTCATGCTTTCACACTTGTTCAGATGCCGAGCATACTTCACTCTTCTATGCATTTCCTGTCTGTGGATACATGTGTACATGTTTGCATGTATACACAGATAACACAAGCATTTTTGCAAACATTTAAGATTCCTTGCATTTAATAATTACCTTTAAATATATAAAATAGAGTATTAAATTATATGTGATGAAGGAAAGTAATCCTTGTGTACATTCTTGCAACCAAATTTGTAAATCTAATAACAAACATTAATCCAAAAACAAAATGACTAAAGAAACAAGAATACATTTTTGCTTCTTCAATAACATCATAAAGGATGTCTCTTGTTCCAAATGTTTACAGACTCTTGCAAATTCAAGTATTCATTGGTATACATGGTACCCAGTCAACTGTTCAAATCTCTTTATGGTCCACGTTTCCCACGCACGCTGAACATTCCACGCATTAATACATCATTGCAAATTATTTCAAATACATTTATATTCCTCTCTCCTCTCTAATTACTTTTTCTCACTAATAGCTAGATGCTTTTTAGCTCTTGGCAGGAACTCACGCTTGCGTCACTTGTTATTAAGTTGTGTTCTCTTAAATCTCTTCACGAACTGAAAAATAAAGTAAAAGTTTACAAAATATTTGAAGAAAACTTCATCGCTATTACCAGTAAACAAAAATATTGGGATTTAAATTTCTTACAGACGCGACTGGCCATTTCCTCTTGCCAATAGCTGCCTCTTCTCGTTACACCTTTGGTCATGCCCGCCAAAATTTTGATTCAGCAACGATTTTTTGCCCATGTAGAATCGAATCGCCGGAAATCCTTGGGCAAATCGAGAGACAGACAAATTAAAAAGCCCTTGTTATTTACACGACTGAGGAAGGAGCTGCGGGAGTTGGCAGTTCTGTATCTGTTGTTAGTCAATCTCTGCCGCCGCCGCCAAGCCTAAATCAGATGTAATAAATATGTGTTGTTAGTTTCTCTTTTCAGCGCCAATGAACATTAGAAGATGTAATTTTCCTGCGTTCTGCGATGCTGTGAATACTGGCGCAAGAAAGGAGATGCACCTGCCGATAAACTGATGCAACAAAATAAAAATAGAAAAAAATAAAAATAACAAAGTAAATTAGGAATTATCTGGTGTTTTCTTAGCAGTTTCTACGAGCCATGCAGTTGGAGTGATGCAACAGTCAACTGGTGCTGAACTGTGACAGTGAACTGGAGTGACGACTGAGTTATGTTGCTGAGAAACGAGAACTGCAGTTATGATGGTATGGGAGGCATCATGCTTAGGTGAAATTACGGGGCTGGATAGCCATTTCCCTTATTCAGACGAGGTATCTTAAATATGTAGAGAGTTCACCCCTTGGCAAGCTTGACTGTAAACTTTTAGTTCCTATTTTTGACAGTGCAGTTCAATAAATTCTTGAAGCTCCATGGTTGTATTGAGATAGAACCTCAGACTAATCACTACAATATTAACATTACAGTAAAATCTCATGTCTATAAATAGAAAGAAAATAAACAATTGTAAAGCAGAGAAAAAGACTACAAAGAAGTCAATGCTGACTAGATGCTCAAGCCAATGGACGATGGGTGCATAAGCATCAAAGATATCTTAAGGAATAGAAACAGCATTAATGAAAAGCAAAGTACACAAGTAATGAGTGTGATTCGATAGCATTTAGAGTAAAAACGGAGGAATGATATTTTGGTTGGAAAATGGAGTTGACAAAGTAACCGGTAGATACAAGAGGACTAAAGTTTTTTAATCATAGAAAAGTGACATTGACAGCCCATTTCGTTTTTTTCCACATGAAAGCAGAGGTTATCTTCTTATGAACCAGAACAATGGAGAAAAACACTAGAAAATCCCTTCGATGAGCACAGGAGGTCTCATAGGAATTTCAGATGTACCAAATTTAAGGATTAATTTATACGAAAGGATGCTTCAGCTGAAATATGTGAGAGATTTGATAGTTTTACAACATAAGATTAGTTTGCTTATATTGCTGCCGATAAAAGAAATTCCATATGTTTCCATAACTGGGTATCATGGAATTCATTGAACAGCTCCAAGTAGAAATACATGCTAAAACTAGTATGAGGAGGTGTTTATAATCACAGCAGGTCATGATACTCTTTATAATCACAGCAGATCATGATACTCTTAGTTATACCTTCATTAGTTGTATGGTGTAAGACCTATGAAACCGGAGATTGAGGCTTCCGTCCTCAATGGAGTCATGATGTTTCATTCTAACCTTAAAGCCAAAATTGTCTGGTATGCTTTCAAAGGATTGTGTCATCAAGCTAACATTCATATCCCCATTCTCTGTTTTTCTTTTCTTCCAAGTAACTTGAGCTGTGATTATTAGAACTTAGTTTTCATAAAATTTGTTGGAGGTTTGTTAACTTAATGGGCCGATATATTTGAATTAAAAAATATCTTCTATGTTGAAGGTTGGTAATCAATGACATAGGTTTGCTCCTTTCAGTTTACTTAGTGCTTTATGTAGGATTTCAATTGCACTATATTTTATGGGATCATAACTTTCAAACTGATTAAACCACCAATATAAGATCACTATGGTTAATGCTGTCTTTGGGAATTGCCAATCCTAGCAACTAAACATGTTGCTGCACTAGAGCATGTAGAACTCTATGAAAATTAGGAAGATCATTATCTAATATGTGTTTGGCTTCTCGACACATAATAATGTAAGTAATGATGACTTGTTTATTGGTAGTCTAGAATCACATTGTACTAAAAAATATTTCTAATGTTGCAAGTTGATATTCTTGGTAACCCACTTTGGATTTGAGGATAAAGACTTAATTTGATTATATGACACATTTCAACCTCTTAATATAAAAACCTCAACCATGTCCATGTTTAGGAAGTGATCAAAAGAACTATATCCAACCCTTATGATCTCTTAAATAAATAGTTATGGAAGCAATAAGGAGTTTAGCATGTATTTTGTCTTGATTCTCTTAAGTGCAAAATGACTATTGTGAAAGTGGCTACTTTAATGAAAATTCATATGGTATAGTTGATCTCGACTAGGTTTAGACCATATTTTAGGACAACATTGATTGTAAAAATAAAAGAAAGAAAGAAATCTAAACCTAAATGTTAGATTATTTTGTAGGTGAAAGAATTTGAGTCTGAGAGAAATTCATAAACCAAAATCTTATTACAATCAAAGGTTAATCATTTGAGTAACTTTATGTTGGGTCTTAAGGGAAGTAAGATGGAAAATAGTTCTAGGTCAAATATTTAGATATGAGATAAAATTTTAATGTGAACCAATAACCGTACATATTTATAAGAGCCTTGGCTCTTGGTTGCATAGTATTGTAAGTAAGGGTGGTCCTTCATTTAGTGGCACTACAATCACAATTTATTAAACATATCTTTGAAACAATAGAAATAGGGTGCTCCACCTTTTAGGAGATGGAACACAAGGGATAGGGCCTATTTCACTTAAGTTTCACTCAAGGATGAGTGGGAGCAAAAAGATGGGTAGCCAATTTGTGGCCAATTTAAATTTTCATCCTAAAATAGAGAAAACGTGAGCGCATTATAGTAAAACGCACTCATGTTATAGTTTAAATTTCAAAAAATGTGCATTTTTTGAAATAATTTTTTTTTTCCAAAACGTGAGCACGTTATAACGCACTCGCATTTTGGTCTACATTGAATTTTTTTCCTTCTCTTTTTCTTGTCTCTCTCTTCTTGTTATCTTTCAGGGAAACTATATACATGAAATAAACATTTAAGTATAAGTTGACATTTACATATGGACATTTACTTTCTTATAATTTAAGTTATATTTCATGTATATAGTTTTAGGATGTTTGAGAGTGGTTTTAGATCTCTAGGAGTTATAATGCAAATTCTAGTTTTTAGAAAATCTCAAAAAATTTAGACTTTAAGTTATATTTCATGTATAAGTTGACATTTACATATGGACATTTACTTTCTTATACTTTAAGTTATATTTCATGTATATAGCTTTAGGATGTTTGAGAGTGGTTTTAGATCTCTAGGAGTTATAATGAAAATTCTAGTTTTTGGAAGATCTCAAAAAATTCAAACTTAATCAAATTTCAGTAATTAATGTGTCAAACTTCAATAATTAGGAGGTCAAATTTAGTAATCAACAAGTTGTATCATTTCTCTCTATCTCACTCAATTTTTATCCCTTATTCTCTAGACCTCTCTCTCACACTCTC
>VDFB02165211.1:0-27813 GCA_007258455.2 Sequoia sempervirens | reverse complement strand
CTCCTTCTATCTCTCTCACCTCTACCCTTAACCCTCTACCCTTAACCCTTAAACCCTCTACCCTAGCTTGCACATTCAGTGAAATTGGGATTGTAGTAGCTTGTTTGAAAAAAAGGATCCAAGAAATGGGGTCTCTTAGTGATTTACATCACCAGGAGACCCCATTTCTTGGACCCACTTTTTCAAACAAGCAAGTTAGGTTGTTAATTTCACCCAATTTCCAAGCTAGTGGGCCCACTGGCTTGCCAATTTGGTGAAATTGGCAATGTAGTGGCCTGTTTGAAAAAATGGGTCCAAGAAATGGGGTCTCTCAATGATGTAAATCACCAAGAGACCCCATTTCTTGGACCCATTTTTCCAAATAGGGTAAGTTAGGTTGCTAATTTAACCAATTTGGCAAGCTAGTGGACCCACTGGCTTGCCATTTCAGTGAAATTGGGAATGTAGTGGACTATTTGTAAAAATGGGTCCAAGAAATGGGTTCTCCCAGTGGTTTAAATCACCAAGAGACCCCATTTCTTAGACCCATTTTTTCAAGCAGGCCAAGTGATGGAGAGGTAGTGGGAGGGAGATAGAGAGAGATAGATAGAGGGAGAGAGAGAGAGTGGTAGAGATTGATTGAGCAAGAGGTACATAGAAAGAGGGAGAGGGTGTTAGAAGATGGTCAATGCTCCCCTCCAGATTCATGACATGGACTACCCACCTCTCGTGGATCTATTAACTCTGGAAGTTGTATCGGGCATTAACATGTTGATCTTTTGGTGTAACAATAACTGTGGGCCAACAATTGGTATCGGAACCAAAGGTGTCAGGTTCGAATCCCCTCAGGTAACACCGAGGGGAAGTTTGTTGGAATATGGTTAGCGCTCCCCTTAGGATTTGTGACATGGATTAACCGCCTCCCATGAATCCGCTAACTCTGGCAGTTGTATCGGGCATTAACAGGTTGATCTTTTGGTGCAACGACAATTGTTGGCCAACAGAGGGTAGATAGAGATAGTTAGAGAGGTAGGAGAGAGGGAGGGAGAGAGAGGTGAGATGTATAGATAGAGAGAAAGGGGTATGGTTTGAGGGTAAAGGGTTGATGATTTAGAGTATTAGGTTGCAGATGTAGGGTTGAGGGTAGAGGGAATTGGGTCTCTACCCTTAACCCAATACCCTCTACCCTCAACCCTAATCCCACAACCTTAAACCCTTAAACCTAAGAAAAATCTCTACCCTAATCCCTAAACCCTAAGAGGGAGTGGGAGAGAGAGGGAGTGATGGAGAGGAAATGGGAGGGAGATAGAGAGAGAGATAGAGGGAGTGAGAGAGAGTGGTAGGGATTGATTGAGAAAGAGGTACATAGAAAGAGGGAGAGGGTAGATAGAGACAAATAGAGAGGTTAGGAGAGATAGAGGGAGAGATAGGTGAGATCTATAGATAGAGAAAGGGATAGGGTTTGAGGGTATAGGGTTGAGGTATTATGGTGGAGGACCTATAGGGTTGATGATTTAGGGTATTGGGTTAAAGGTATAGGGTTGAAGGATTAGGGTTAAGGGTAGAGCGTAGAAGGTTTAAAGGTTCAGGGTAGAGGGTAGAGGGTAGAGGGTATAGGTTTGAAGGTATATGATTGAAGGATTAGGTTGAGGATCCAATGTATAGGGTAGATGGTATAGAGGTTGAGGGTTAAGGGTTTAAGGGTTGAGGGTTGAGGGATTAAGGGTTGAGGGTTGAGAATTGAGGGTTGAGGGTTTAATATATAGGGTAGAGGGTAAAGGGTTTAAGGGTAGAGGGTTGAGGGTTTAAGGTTGAGGGTAGAGGATTGAGGGTATAAGGTTGAGGGTCCAATGTATAGGGTAGATGGTATAAGGGTTGAGGGTTGAGGGTTGAGGGTTTAGGGTTTAGGGTATAGGTTTGAGGGTATATGGTTGAATGATTAGGTTTGAGGGTCCAATGTATAGGGTAGAGAGTATAGAGGTTAAGGGTTAAGGGTTTAAGGGTTGAGGGTTGAGGGATTAAGGGATGAGGGTTGAGAATTGAAGTTTGAGGGTTTAGTGTATAGGGTAGAGGGTTTAAGGTTTGATGGTTGAGGGTTTAATGTATAGGTTAGAGTGTAGAGGGTTTAAGGTTTGATGGTTGAGGGTTTAAGGTTAAGGGTAGAGGATTGAGGGTATAGGGTTGAGGGATTAGGGTTGAGGGTCCAATGTATAGGGTAGAGGGTATAGTGGTTGACAGATAGGGTTTAAGGGTTTAGGGTTGATGTAGAGGGTATAGGGCTAAGGGATTAAGGGTTGAGGGTTAAGTGATTAGGGTAGAAAGTTTACTTGGGTAGAGAGTTTATATCACCAGGAGACCCCATTTCTTGGACCCATTTTTTCAAATAGGCCAAGTTAGGTTGCCATTTCTCTCTCTCCCTCTCTCTCAGGTCTCTCCCTCCCACCCGTCCCCCTCTCTCAAGTCTTTCCCTCCCACCCTAACTAGATAATACTCTCTCTCTCTCATGTCTCTCCCTCACACCCTCTCTCTCTCCTAAACCTTAATCCCTATACCCTATAAACTTAACCTTAAACATTCAACCCAATACCCTCAACCCTATACGTAATATCCTAAACTCTAAACCCTATACCCTATAAACTTAACCTTATACCTTCAACCCTATACCTTAAACCATAAACCCCACACCCTTAATCCTCATCCCTATACTCTATACGCTAAACCCTAAACATTATCGTTGAACCCTTAACCCTATAATTAAATGCTAAACCCTACATTAAACCTTGTACCCTAAACCCTCAACCATAAACCCAATACCCTCAACCCTATACCCAATATCCTAAACCCTAATACCTATACCCTATACACTTATCCCTACACCCCCAACCTTGAACACTATACCTCAACCCTCAACCCTATACCTTAAACTCTAAACCCTACACCTTCAACCCTCATCCCTATACCCTATACCCTCAACCTTATAACCTAAGACCTGAACATCATCCATCAACCCTATACTTAAACCTTAAACCCTACATTGAACCTTGTACACTAAACCCTAAACCTCAATCCTAAACCCAATACCCTCAATCCTATACCCAATATTTTAAAACCCTAATCCCTATACCCTATACACTTAGCCGTATACCCTCAACCTTGAACAATATCCCTCAACCCTCAACCTTATACCTTAAATCCTAAACCCTACATCCCCAAACCTCATCTCTATACCCTACACCCTCAACCTTATACCTTGAACCCTAAACATTATCCCTCAACCCTATACTTACATGACAAACCTTACACTCTCAAGCCTTAACCATACCCTTAACCCTACACCCTAAAGCCTAATCCCTATACCATATACACTTAAACTAATACCATCAGCCATGAACATTTTACCTCAACCCTCAACCCTCAAATTTATACATAAATCCTAAACCATCAACCATCAACCCTAAAAATAATATCCTCAACCCAATACCCTCAACTACATACCCAATATCCTAAACCATAATCCATATACCCTATACACTTAACCTGGTACCCTCAACCCTAAACACTATCCCTCAACCCTCAACCATATAACTTAAACCCTAAACCCTAAACCCTCATCCCTATACCCTATACCCTCAACTTTATACCTAATATCATAAACCCTAAACCCTCATCCCTATACCCTATACCCTCAACTTTATACCTAATATCCTAAACCCTAATCCATTTTCCCTTTACACTTCACCCTATAACCTCAAACGTATACCCTCAACCTTATACCTTAAACAATAAACCTTACACCATCAACCCTCATAGGGGGAGGGAGGGATTGGGGAGAGAGAGAGAGAGGTTGGGAGGGAAAGAGGAGATAAAGATAAGTAGAGAGGGAAGGAGAGGTAGAGAGACATGAGAGATAAAGAGTAGATAAGGAAGGACAGATTGAGGGAGAGAGGAGGTGAGAGAAAGGTGAGATAGAGAGCAATAAAGAGAGTGTGGTAAGGAGTGATAGAGGGATATGTGGGTAGAGAGGGTATGTGAGATAGAGAGATGTACAGAGAGATAGAGATAGAGGGGAGGGAAGGTGGGCGAGAGAGGGGAGGAAGGGAGAGGTAAAGAGGGATATGTGAGATAAAAATTGTGTGTGTGTCAAATGTGGAGAGATCTAACGTCAACACAAACCTTAATGAGATAGTTTACATTAAAAGTTTGAAGCAAGTAAAACTAATCTATTTGTAATACAATCAAATCTTTCAAATATGTATCATTGTCCTCTATTTATAGGGATTTATTAAACCGTTTAGCCCTCAAATTTCTACGAGCACAATGGTTGTTAAAATGACAACCTAGAAAATGAGATTTGATGCTTAATATGCAAGCTAAGATGATTTCTATTTGCAAATGTGTGATGAAAGGATTAGTGGTATGCTTCTAAATGAAATGAGATGATGGAATTGATGATGAATATGATGATAAATGAAAGTTGATGTTGATGATAGATGAACAAGTGGGGATGATATGAAACTATAGTGAACTATCCATGATTATGCATATGATCAAATGCAAACATAAAACAAACTAACCTAAAATGCAACTATGATGCAATGGGGATGATACAATGCAAAGTTATGAAGCAATTAAGTAATCTAAAATGAGAATGCAAAGTAACACATGATATGAAAACTAATTATAAGACTCCATGAAAGTTCCAAGATCCTAAGATAAACCTACATAGTAACTTTGCTCAAACTGTGGATGATAAATGAAAAGGAAAGAGGGTCTATTTATATAATTTCTCAAGCATTTTGTGAGGTGGAACCTATCAAAGGTCTAGATTTGAAGGAGAAATAATGGATGGTGGAGATGGAAGGAATCAAGATGTTGTCCCCTTGACCAAAGACAACATGCCATGTGTGTGGAGAGAATCCCTTGACAAATTGGAAACATGCCTAATGTATGGGATTCCCAAGTGTGTGAAACAAAGACCCATGTGCTCCAAATTTGTTGGAAGTGTGGGGGAATAAAGTCATGTTCCTTTTCCCATTGGTGGAAGTGTGTGAGGATAATTCTAATTAATAATTAGGCTTATTTATTTTCATGTGACCTTTATGAGGTGGCACAAGAAAATGTAGTAGACATGTGCTCTAATTCTTAATTAGGATTAAGGAAGATTAATTAAATAAACACGTTTATGGTATTTTTTTTATTTAATTAAATTTAGAAGAATATGATTTTGGAGAATTAAAAGAAGAGTCAAGAATATAAATAAATTAAGACCTTATTTATATGTAGTTGAAGCATTAATCAAATAGGTTGCATTTAATTGACTAAATATGATGACTTTTTTTAGGTGTATACATTTTGAACCTCTTTTAAGTCATATGCTTACACATTGCTTCAAATAAAATTTTGATGTTGATGCTTAGAGAATATTTTGATGCCCGAGCTAATGTTAGATTTTGATGCCCCAGACAATGCTCTAGACTTTTGAATTTCAGGTATTGACGAATATATTCCCCCTCAAGAGATAAATTGGTGAATGTGTGGATGTTAAAATTAAATGTTTGGAATGATGTGATGGTGTTGTGATGATTATGAGGATGATACAACATTGATCCAATGATAGTTTTATGTCATTGATTATTTATTTGTCAAAATTTGATTGAGCCTGCTAGATTGATTAATTGATGCCTTATGTTGCCTCCTTGTGTTTGATGCTTGATGATCACATTCAACCTTTGTGATGATGATGATTGATTATGTTGATAGATCAGATGTCCATTTATCGCATGATAGGTGAGATGCAATGATAGGATGATGATAATTGACCTCATGATAGGCGAGGATCAATTATAAGTTGATTGATTTAATAAAACTCATGATAGGTGAGGTTGAATTGATTGAACCTCATGATAGGAAAGGATAAATAATAGATTGATGATTGACCTCATGATAGGTGAGGATCAATGATAGTTTGATTGATTTACCTCATGATAGGCAAGGATCAATGATAGTTTGATTGATTGATCTCATGATAGGTGAGGTGCATTGATTGATGAACCTCATGATAGGTGAGGTTGAATTGATTGATGAACCTCATGATAGGCGAGGTTGATTTTATTGTTGAACCTCATGATAGGCGAGGTTGATTTGATTGATGAACCTCATGATAAGTGAGGTTTCATTGATTTATTGATGTACCTCATGATAGGCGAGGTTGATTTGATTGATGAACCTCATGATAGGTGAGGTTGAATTGATTGATAGGATTGTTAATTTGTGATATGTTATGATCATAGGAAGATTTTTGCATCTGGTGTAGGCAGATTTAAATTTGATTGGGAAATGTGGTTTGGCTTCTCTGATTGATTGGTATGCCCCAGTATAGGATTGATTAATGTAATAAGACTTGATGATGTAATGAGACCTGATGCATACACTGATTCAGTTGAGACATTATGATTTATGCCATTTTTTATGATGTAACTCTCAATATTTGGATATACTTGTACACTTGACATTATTTTGATATATATATGATATGCATCGATGATGAAGATTGATCTATGTGTCTATGATTTCATATGATTATGATGGATGCATTTGATTTCCATGTTATGATGATGATTTTGATGTTATGATATGTTATGGATCTATCCATAGTTGGATCTATTGGTTTTCTCAACACAATTTCAACAAAACCAATAAGCTTTGCTTCAATTACCTCATATCCAAGATTCAAAACCCAAACTATTTCAGGTTTAAATTCTTCCATAATTTAGTGATCTCTGCTAACCATGAAGGTTATATCATTGTTATACTTTTCAATTACACTTTTCAAAATTATGTACCTTTCTTGCATTCTACCCTGAAATATCTTAAAGAAACCCCATAACATAGAATTCTAGGTTTCTAGGTTTCTTAAACTTCTCAAATGATCTCATATTTAAATAGCAACATGAATGTTATCTAACCATACAATGTTCTTTGCTCTAGGAACTTCTCTAAGGAGGTAAAATAGAAAATAGATAACTATGGTACCATAACCAAAGGGGTACCTTGATTCCTTAGTCTTTTATAGGCTCTCCATCAACTATTGTCTTAGGAGCTTGCAAAAATCAATGTATTTGTCTTTTTTCACCATCTAGTGAGCTGTGTGGATAGCAATGACCAACATAAAGTTTTCTCTATGTGTATTGTAATTTTTGTAACCAATCATCAGAGTTGCGTACTTCACCTTCAAATCATCTATATCATTCATCATTAGAGATCATTTTTCAAACTTCACTCTAGTGAGCTTCATTTCCACATCATTTTTCATAGCCTTCATTATTAAAACTGGTCCATTTGAGCACAACAGTGTAACAACCCTAATTGCTTCCTTGTTTATCATGTGCAAAATATCCAACCACATGAATTTGTCATGAATTCGACTCAACACATATTTAACCCACTCATCCTCATAACAAAAATTGGGAAAATTATTACATACATCCAGTTTCTTCTTTGTTAAGCTCTCATATTCGGGTTTTAATTCAAATTAATCTCCACTCAACTCATTCACCCAATATTCCACCATCTTCGCATGATCATACTCTTCCATTTTAGTATGAATATAGATTCACACATCCTCTACATGTGTATCACATTGTATGGAACCCTCGAAAATGCACCTTTAGTATTTCATTCCATAGATTTGAATGGGTGCTTCTTAAATTTAGGTCTTGGTTGCTCCAAAACATCAATTACTTGAGGAGTAAATTGAATCTTCACAAAGCTAGGGTTTGAAAGAAAAACTGATAAATACCTTGTAGAACCTTCACTAGTAGGGTTTCAAACAACACTTCAGAACCACTTCAAATCACCTTTTCTCTGTGCTCCACTTCAATTGCTCAATTACAAATATCTTTATCATATGAAAAATTACATATAAAGTCTTTTGTAGTGACCTAAAAAGCATTGATTGCAACAGATAAAGTTAGGTCAAAAAAGTTGGAAAATTTTCACTGTGTCATCATAGGCACCTTCAATCACTCCACAAATCTCCACAATAGGATATTTCACACTGAAGATACTACCAATAGATCGACCATGTCAATCTATACATGTAGTAGTTTACTGATTTTTTTGTTAAAACCCCCCCTGAGCCAAAACTCTCTATCTAGTTTTCAAAGGAAACATCTCCAATAGGGGATAGCACAAAATCACTCTTCACTTCATTCTCTTCCTTTTTCTTCCATGTCTTGTTCATTTCCTTCTTCATCTCAACCAGATCAAGCTTCTTTACTAGATCAGGCTTCTTCTATGAAACAAAGGGTTTTACATTCTTGCTTTTGCAAAACTTAGTTGTGTCTTAGTTTATTACATTTATGACATGACACCTTTTTTGCTGAATAAACTTCTTTCTATTTTAGATCTACATTCAAAATCCTTATGCCTAAATCCAGTACATGTATAACAATAACCATTGAATGATTGAAACATCATACCATTATTGTAACCATAAATCATCTAAATTCTGCATTCACTAGCTTTATGACCAAATCTATTGCATGTGAAACATTTACCGGGAAAGGATTGAAATATTTGATTCATTATGCTTCTACAATCTATTGCTCTGTCTAAATTTATTGCAGAAATAACAATAACCATTAAAAGATGAATCTACCTTTGTACAACAATTTTTTTGATTGGAGGTCTTTTGAAATCTTTCGTTTGATTCCAAACTTGTTTGACATTGCTCTTCTTATCATTCTTCTTTTCAGAATTGTTTAAAGTTTGATTCTCCTTTGAAATTTCTCCTTTTTCAAACCCTAATCCTTCTTTATCCTTAGAAGCTTTTTGATTTGTAATCATCTTATCTAGCACTTGGTGGAGCTCTTCTTGAATCTTTTCTCTCTCCAAATCTGATCTCAAAGTCACAATCTCTTGTTCAAGCTTTGAACATTCTTTAAATTTATCTTTCAATTTGGCATTCAGGAAATACTCAACTCTTTTTCCTTTTTCAAATTACACTTTCAAATTGGTGACTGTCTCATTTGATTGCTTTAGCTTCTCATTTATTTCCTTGAATATTTCCTTATCTTTCTTGAGTTGTTCCCTCAACTTTTGGATACACTCATCTGCATCCTTAGTATTCTCTTTCAATTCTTCATTCTCACATTTTTCTTTATCCAAATCATCAAGAGCTGATTGGAGTTCTCCTTCCATATCAACTTCACAATCTTCTTCAGTAAACCCTTCAGGGGTAATCTCTTCCGGAGGAATAGATACTTTATTGTAGCCATGTGTTCAACCTCCAAGATCTACCTCAATGATCAAGAAAATAGAATGAACCAAGCTTTGATACCAATTATTGAACACAAAATTTTGAGAAGGGGGGTGAATCAGTATTCACTAAAATTCATTATCTTCATCAATTTAAACATCCATTAAAAGCATCATATTAAACATATAAAGCATGCATCACATCAAGGAAAACAAGAACACCAGATTTATGTTGAAAACCCTTGAAAGGGAAAAACCATGGTGAGGATTAGCTCACAATATATATCATAACTGGTTATAATAGATATTATAGAATGGTGGACTCACTATCCAAGGATTGAATGTCCAAAAATAAATAATGGCTCACTGCCAAGGGCTCATTTCCTAGAATAGAAAAAGATAGAGGAAATGGTGGCTCATTACCAAAATGAACTGCTAATAATGCATCTGCAACATGCTGAAGATATAGTTCCAATTAAGCTCTAAAAATTGACTTAACACACTTCATACTTCACCACTTCACATTACATCAAATTTCGCATACGCACTCTTCTCTCACACACCACACTTCATCTCATACTTCATACAATGAATCAAACTTGAATATATACCACAACCAAAAAAAAATCAATTAGGTCACCCTAATTGCATGAATCGTGTATCATATAACTTGTCAACTTAAAACTTTAACACACACCTTGAAGAATAAACCAAATTGTGTACACCTCTAAAATAGGTCAAAATGACCTATAAATATGCTCCTTACATACTTCAACTCCGTATGACTCCAAAATCCTTAGGTTGGCACCACATAGCAAAACTGGTGAAGCAATAGCTAAATGAACCAACTGTTCATTCATAAATTGACACATGAACCACCAAAACACTTGTCACTTGGAGCACACATACTCCCGACATCTACAAACACTTCCTCAAAATTTCATAGCATAATATTCATCCATGGTGGAATGCAGAGCATTCCAATATGCACTCCACACCAGCAATACTTCCATTATAGAGCCCGATACTATGTCAACATTATCTTCAACTACGGAAGACATACAACCTTGAAAATTTGGATCTAAAGACCTTCAATACACATCATCAACACCTCAAAATTGCATGACAAGATACTGCATAGCGGAGCAATGTGGACCACAAAATTGGTTTGTTGTAACATTGAAATTGCACTCTAAGACTTAGCCATTTATCAACAACATTTGGTCTTCTCCGAACCAATACTTCTACATTTCTACAATGGGTTGACATCAATGACAACACCATACACATCCAAACATCATCATGCCATGTTTCCAACATGAATGCTATTTTAGAATTAGAAACTTTGACACTTTGATAAAACAACACTTAGAATTTTTTTAGTATGGACTTAAGTGGGTTGCTAAGATTGATGGGGATGGTAGGTATGGACAACCCTAAAAGTTTGAAAAGATGAAAAATACACAAAACACCAAAAAAAACCCAAAAATAAACCTTTTATTGGTTTTCTTACATCTTTTGACACTTAGGGGACTTATTTAAAGGATATATCAAATTAGCTATCAATAATGGTTCAAATAAACAAATTTAGCACACATAATTTAAGGGACTCAATAAAAAATTTACACCACAAATATAAGTCCCAAGAGATGGTATCTTGTATCAATGATTTAATGGAAGCCTCATTTATTTAAAATATACAAGGATTGATATTTCATATGCTATGGGCACAATCTCTTAGTTTATGATCCATAAACTGTATAAAAAAGAAACTAAGGGGATTGTCCACTATAGTTAGGGTACTTATAGTTTTGAGATTCACTACATAATGATCATTGCTATTTACAATATGGGGTATGTACATATTCATATTGGGTAGGTGTATGTCAGGATCACAAGTACACTTTAGCTTATAATTTCTTGTTTGGTTCTTGAGCCTTATTCTTTTGTCGTATATTATTGTTTTATCTTCAATTAAGGCTAAGTATTGGAGGCTATTAATATCACCACTAAGGAAATTTAGATTTAGCATATTCTCACTAAATTTAATATCTTGTTTAGATGACCATTAGTCATTTTTTGTGACAACTAAAGTGCCATAAGAATTTCGTGGAATTTGGTCCATCATCAATGGACCAAGAATATAAAGGTTCACATACATTCAAGGGCTTATCCATGAATAGATATCTAGTCTCTAATATTGTTTGAATTTTGACTAGATTTTTGACATCTTGATCAAACTGTTTATAGAAAGTAAGTTTTTTAATTTATGAGCTTTGTTAGGAGTGTGGGAGGTTACTCCTTTAAGGGACTTCTTAGTGCTCCCTTTCTTTCTCTACTTTTAGGGGATCTTTTATCTCTTCTTGGGATACTTTTTCTTGGGGGGATATGTTTGTACACAAGTACCTCATTGAGATTCATTTGTTAAGATATATCTTTTCACCAACCTAAGTTGTAGTTGAAGGGGACATTAGCATAGGTTTTTTTATCTTGCTTAGTTGGATATTATATATTTTCTACACATTCAATTTATTTTGCATAGTTATATAGAGTGGATCATAGTAAGGGTAGATAAAATTTATGAGTGTAATTATTTATTATTTTTAGATAATAGGAGTTATTTTTCTCATTGGTTGGTCTTGTCTACAATTTTTCTTGTATATTTATTCACTCTAGATTTTTGTTAATTCTTTCTAGTGTGAACTCTTGTAATGCTATTTTACTTCTTGAGCATTTGCATTCTCTTATGGGAACTTAACTCTATTGTACTACTTTGATTTCATATCAATGTTAGCATAATTTTATTTATGTTATTTCTTGAATCAAGCTTTGGTAGTTTTAGTTTATTTAGTTTTAGTTAGAGTAGTATTAGGATGTCTATCCTTTTGGGAATTCATAATGTTTGATTCTTATGAGCATCAGGTAGACACAATAAGCACTAAGAGGATCATTCATGCTCATTAAAGATGGTACACATGAACTAGTATCATGAGATATGGGTCAATGGGTTTGACTAAGAAATTATGTAGTTGAATTTTTGATAAAATACAATTTTTTGACATTGTGAAGAATACCTCCTACTTGTCAATGGATAAGTTAAATGAACTATATAATAAATAATTTGTAAGACATGACACTTGCTATAGATTTTGCAAATGAGATAACAAGATAAATTACCTTGATCGTGAAGGAAGTTTCATAATTAAATGCACTTAAATTAAAATGATAATTAACCTTTCCAAAAATCTTTATATTACCTTTCTAAATAACATTGAAAAGTAATAAATATTATATAAATTGTTTATACTTATAAAAAATAGACATCAGCCAATATGTAACTTACAAACTACATTGTAAAACATCATAATATACTAAAAGAATAACTAGGTTGTCCTTTTATAAAAATTAGGTCTACTGCCAAACCTCCTCAGAGTCACTCTCCTAACAAATGTTAAAAAAGTCTCATGTATATCTTAAAAAAATGTATCCTTATCTACAAACAAAATATAGTTGAAAAAATAATGAAGCAAAGAAAGAATAAAATGAAAAAATTATAATAAACAACTAATGTACGACGGCTTAAAAGCTAAAAATCAAAAGAAAAAAAAAGATGTTGAGGAAGACAAAGAGCATTAATGAATAAAATGTAGAGAAATAATGAATAAGATAGCTATTGGTAGAATGAAGTGTATTACTTGGAAAATAGAATAAAAAGAAAAATATTCAATCAAGAAATCAAGAGATTTTTTGGAGGCAGAAATCAAGAGAGATTTGGTTGGAAGAAGGGGATAAGAACACAAAGTTATTCCATAACAGTACAAAACAAAGGAGAAGCACTAATAGAATCCACAAAATCAATGATGTTAATGGAAAAACCTTAGATGATCAATCTGAGATCCAAAAAGAGATAATTCAATTTTATTCAAATCTTTTTAACAATCATGAAGGCTCACATCTTGTAGCTCAACAAGAGTTGCTAGAAGTTATCCCTAATCTGATTTTAGAGGAAGATAATCAGATGTTAATGGCAAAATTTACGAAGGAAGAGATACTGAAAGCACTAAATCAGCTTCATCCAAACAAGGGCCCAGGCCCAGATGGATTCCTAGCAGGTTTTTTCTAGAAGTGCTGGCCAATTTTGGGCTCGGAAATTACTGAAGCATTAGAAACAACAAGATCATCAGGAAGATTTTTGAGAGAAATCAACAACACTTTCATTGTTTTAATTCCTAAGAAAGATAAAGCACTATATCTAGATGAATTTAGACCAATATCACTTTGCAACACAATATATAAGGTATTGACAAAGACTCTTGCAAACAGATTGAAAATGACATTGCCAAAAATTATAGGAGAAGAAAAAAGAGGCTTTGTTCTGGGAAGATCCATCTTTGATGGAGTGATAATTGCTCAAGAAGCAATTCATTCTATTCAAAAAAATAAGCAGCCAAGTATGATCATAAAACTAGACATCAAAAAGGCATATGATAAAGTAGATTGGAGATTTTTATCCAAATGCATGGAAGGGTTTGGGTTTTGCAAATCATGGATAAACTTGTTATTTTACTGCATTTCTACCCCAAAATTCTCTATCCTGATCAATGGGAATCCATGTGGTTTTTTTGAAAGTTCAAAAGGTATCAGACAAGGAGACCCACTCTCTCCCTTCCTTTTCATCATCATGGCCGAAGCTCTTGGTAGGAAGTTATGCAGCCTTCAAAGATCTAGTTCTATTAGAGGTGTGGAGGTGACATCTTTGGTTCAGCGAATCACACATCAATAGTTTGTAGATGATACAATTCTCTTTGGGAAAGGTTGTAGAGGAGAGGCCTTACAGATGAAAAGGCTGCTATCAATATATGGTAAGGCCTTAGGACAAGTAGTCAATAAAGAGAAGTCACAAATTTTATTTTTTCATGTCAAAACAAGAGTCCAAAATCAAATACTAAGTTTATTAGGATTTAAGGAAGGTAGACTTCCATGCACTTACTTAGGGATTCCAGTTGATAAATCCTTGAGATCTTCCTCAGTCTGGAAACCAATCGGGGAAAAGATTGATAGGAGAATGGAGTCATGGAAATCAAAGTGGTTATCATGGGCAGGGCGAATTATAATGTTAAAAGCAACTCTATCAGCAATTCCCATTTATCTAATGTCTTGCATTTCAATGCCAAGTGGAGTGTACATGGCCCTAATGAAGAAGTTGAGAAAATTCTTTTGGCAAGGCACAGACACAAAAAAGAAGTTTGCTTTGATTGCATGGGATAAGGTCTGCAACCCAATTGAGCTTGGAGGCATGGGTATCAAAAATTAGTTATAGCAGAATAAGGCTCTTGGGGCTAAGCTATTCTGGAAAATACACAAGGAACCACACCTCAAATGGGTGAGGATCATTAGAAGAAAATACCTCACTAACTTAAATAGTGAAGAGGCATTAAGAGTCACAAATTTTCCTAGGGGATCCCGTATTTGGAACTTTATTGCTAAATCTAGTGATATTATTCTTAATCATATATCATGGAATGTAAAGGATGGGAAGAAAGCACTATTTTGGAATGACTCATGGGGAGGTTACCCTATTATTAGTAATTTGATGGACACAGACAGAATTAGCCAAATTTGTTCAGAAAAATGGGGTATTCATGTAAGTGACTACATTATTTTATCAGACAATAACCAAGCTTGCAAATAGGAGTGGAAACAATTTGAAGACCTTGACATTCCATTGGTGGAGATTAATAACCTTAGACAAGTATTAAATGACATATTTATTTTGTTTAAGCAGGAAGGGGATGAGATTATCTGGAATGGATCAAAATCAGGCTGGTATAATGTGAGGGATGGCTATAAAATAGCATTTGGGCAGCAAGGAAGAACCAAAACCCAGTTACCTATTCAATTATGCTGGAACAAAGTGTGCATGCCAAAGGCTGGTATCTTCACATGGGTGGCTTTGCAAGGTGGAATTTTGACAGCAGATTGGTTTAAAAGAATTGGATATCAAGGCCCTTCAAGATGCTCACTATGTTACAATAGTGAGGAAAATTTCAACCATTTGCTTCTAACATGCCCCTTTTCCCTTGAATGTTGGCAGTGGCTTTGTGCTAAACTTGGTTGGATAACAGCATTACCAAATGATATATTCACACTATTCAAATCTTGGCCAATTCTTTTTAGGGACAGCTTGTGTGGAAATTTTTTGATCATTTCTCCTTCAATTTTGTTATGGGAACTATGGAAGGAGAGAAATAGGAGAGTATTCCAAGGGAAATCCATGGAGATAGAAATGCTTATGATTAAGATTGAAGTTGTCATTGTGGAAACAATGAACTCAAGAATTCATGCCCAAAGCAAAAAAACAAAATCTTATACAGGCTGGGATGGCAGTATGTTCAAGAACTAGTTTGGTTTAAAAACTCCTCAAGTTATTGGGAAAGGGTGTCAAGTCAGCAAACAAAACAGAGCAAATTGTAAATGGAGACCTCCAAATATTGGATGGTTCAAACTGAATTTTCATGGAGCATCCAGAGGGAATCCAGGTCCATCAGGAGCAGGTGGTGTGATTCACTCTTCGCAGGGGAAAAACTATTGCAAGATATTCAAAACCATTGGAGATTGATACAAACAACATGGAAAAATTTAAAGCTCTAGTATTAGGGCTATCCCTTTGCATAGAATTGAACTTGGCAAAGGTAGAAATTGAAGGGGATTCAACTTTTGTGGTAAATGCAATAAGAGCTAAGAAAGTGTTGAGCTGGAAACTACAATCTTTACTAGATTTAGCAATAAACCTTATGGATAAGTTTGAAAATGTAACGATTAACCATATTTATAGAGAAGGCAATACAATGGCAGATGCATTGGAAAATATGGGAGCTGATGGGATGACACTTAAACAGATAACTCCATGATGAGCAAGGATTTTTGTGGTTAAGGCTTCTAAGATCATCCATGAGGAAGAGGAGTGTGACAGTTATGTTTCTAAGAGTGGAGAGTCAAGTAAGAAGGCAGCGAAGGAAACAATCGCTTCCACAAACACCATTTGCAAAGAGATCCACATTGCAGTATTGGTTTCACTCTGTATGTATTATTTCAATAAAAAATGTATTGCTCACGTGGTGCCCTCATCTGGATTTATAATGGTGACCACGTTCCAGACTTCTTCAGAAAGTATTTCACTTTTAGATGGACTGATGCATGCATCAAAATCTTACTAATCTTTAATACTTGTTTTATAGTAATCTTTTGTAGAATATTCTACCTGTTTTACAGGTAGTTTGCAGTCAGGGAGTGTTGTGAGGATGCCACGGAAAGACAGTCAAAGTGTGCTGAAAGGATGTTGTAGAAAGATAGTTAGAGAGTGCTGGAAGGTTGGTGCAAAAAGTCAGTCAGTTCCATGATCTGCTTGACTCACACTAGCTGCTTTACAAATGCCTTCCTTGCTGCCATCTTGCAGTTTTAAATGGTCCATGGTCCCTGCATATAATGTTAGTTGATTATTCCCAGCATCGTGATGCTTTCTCTGTTACATGATGGCTTCAATGGTCAATGTCGAGGTAGAGGATGAGGTGATGCACCATCATCACACGAGTAGGTCACCTGTTGTGATCCAACATTAACTATACTTGTGCTATTCCTCCTCTTCTTTTTAGGATCCATGCTTGCTTAGCTGATTTTGCAGGTTGAAGATAGCTTGGTCACACTTCAAATGAAATTGAGGCTTGAAGAATTCTCATTTGTGGAGTTACTAAGAGCAAGAGAAGTTTAAGTCATGATTCTATTTTTTTTATCTTCTGTTGAGGCTTCAAGTCTTGTAAACTCTTATACTTTTAATTTTAATACAACCTTCTCAGCTTCGGCCCCTTATTTATCAAAAAAAGAAAAAAGACATTTTGTTTTTAGTGTATTAGAAACTGATTCACTATTCAAAGCAATGGTGAAAAAATATGATAATTTTATTATTATTTATCCATTTAAAAAATATATATAATGACAAAAATGGATCATCCAATAGTTCTAAAGGTTATCCCTCATAAAAAATCTTATTTATTTTCTAATTCATTCAACCAAAACATTCAAAATCTTAAACCTCTATTCAATGACAAGACAACACCAAAAAAAATGCAAATTTTATATGAAGATTAGATATTTTACCACACTCTCAAAGATTTTTGTGCATGCTTGGTACCTTAGTCAAATGATAGTTTGAAATCCAACATTTCTTTTGTACAGCTTTACTTGGCATAAAGAAAGTATTCTTATTTTGGTACCTGGTTTTATCAGTCAACACTAATAAATCTTTAGTGTGGGACCTTAAAATAATTTTCCTTTTGGGGTTATTAGGCTGGCAACTTATTGAATCCAAAGTTTGGTTCTATATTCTTTCTTTTAAGGGTGATTTTCTTAGAAGAGTAAATATTTTATTTTGTTCTTTGGGTCAATGTATTAAAAAATATTCATTTTGATAGGTTTTTAAGAGTTCATTAATTTAATCATAGATTTTTTTGGTCAGCTATTAATCAAAATTAATATTATATTTTTAATAAAAATAATAATAAAATATTTTCAATTAGATTTAAAATTTGAAATTTAATAATTATTTACGATTATACACTAATATTTTATTTTTAGTTGATAGGTTATATATAATGTGATATTTTGAGTTTGAAACAAGTGCAAACTATTATTGAGTTGTTGCAAAAAAAGTTCCAACTGTCATTCAATGGTAAATCAATTGTTGTTTAATGGGAAAAGCCTCCAAAATCTCACTTATCACATAAAATCTAGATAAATATTGATTTACAACTAGATGAGAACATTTTATTTCCATTTGTAGTTATTTTTTGTCAATTTGATGGAAACTTTCTTTTTTTATTTACATTGCTTTATGTTTTAAATCTGTATGCAAATATTCCATTATCAATAATACTTAATTTCTTTAAGGAAAAAATATAGATTTATCTTATCATTTATTATTGACAATTTAATCCAACCACATGCAACTAGAATTTGCATGCACAAACACGTACTCTCTAACATATTAACATACATGGAGCTTTGATGTATTTTTTGTAGAATGGGGGAGATATGAAGATGAACGTTGGTGCGGTGTTGGGTGGGAGTGCGTGTGGTGTCCAATGGGAAGAAGCGTTTTTGAATGGAGACGATGCACAAGGTTTGGGTACGACTTCTCTGGTGCCGTTGTCTACTGGGGATAGTTAGGTGGCTTGCAAGGGACCTTCTCCTCTGGTGGTTGGGGCTCCCCTTGCTCCTAATGGTTGTTGTGGAATCCCTTCCAAGTTAACTATGTAGGTGAATGGAGATTGTGTTGATGCTATGCAGTTTCAACCTTCTGCGCCTACTTCTTATGGTCTTCCTGCTGGCGGTCTCCCTACTTCAAGTGGCCATCGAAAGTACTTTTCTAAGATAATTTCAAAGGATTGTGCTCGATCTATGTTTGCTCCGGCTAGGGTTAGACATTTTCCCTATGCCTGTGCTTCCCTTGTTGTGGTCTATGGACCTGAAGTTGCTGAAAATGAGGATTACTATTTGAAGCAGGGTGTGGTTTGCAGGTTTAATGGCTTATGCCCCTCCCTTTCAGATCTCCATGATTGGGTTTCTATCTCTTGGAAGCCTATTGTCTCTAGGTAGATTGAGCTCTATCCTAGTGCTAGGGGGTTCTTCTTAGCTACCTTTGCCACCTTTCTGGAGTAGGACTGTGTGCTGGATAGGGGGTGGATGTGGGGTATTTATTCGTTGTCCATCAAGCCTTGGTATCGTTCTTTCAATCCAATTATTGAGCCACTGAATACCAAACCAGTTTGGGTTCAATCGCTAAATCTCCCTCTCCAATTTTGGGAGGATTCTTATTATTCAAAGTTATTGGAAACACCATTCGACACTTTTTGATGGTGGAATCTACGACTCAGAATCTAGGGCATTCTATGGTGGTTCATATTTTAGTTGATTTGGACATCTACAAACCTCTCCATGGTGATATGATCTTAATGGTGGACAAACATTGGATGCAACTGCTAGACTATGAGGGCCTCCCCTTTCAGTGCAGGAGGTGTTTCTCCACTGGTCATTTGGCCTCTGGTTGCCCTCTTGCTCATCGCAAGGGTGCTACTACTTGGTGGAATAATTCTCTCTCAGACCATCTCATGGTTGGCTCTCCCTCTTCAGATGATTCCTCCAAGAAGGGCGACCATCCCTTGGACGTTTCTCCATAGGAGTCTGAGTCTTACCAAGCTCCTCTTTTGACTATCCTTGATGTGGAACCTTTGTTGCCTTGATCTACTGTTGCTGTTTAGGTGGAACCTGCCCATCCCTCGTTCAATGACTCTACTAGTCCTTTGATAGCTCCTATCTCCTCTTCTTCATTGTTGGCCCCCTTGTTGCATGGTGGCTCCTTGCCTAGGATGGCTATTAAGGATCTTCTCCTCTCACCTCACTCGATGGATTTTGATTCCAAGTCTTCTTGGTTTGTTGTGCAGAGGAAGATAAGGGACTTCCCTTATCCATCTCTTCTTCACATCCTTTGATTAAGGGAGTCAAATTAGTCCCCTCAAGTTCTGGGGTTGTTTGGTCCTTATTTGTTGTTCTACAACTGTTTGCCAAATGTTTCTATATGTGACTTGTTTGGCCTATTTTGCTAGGCCCTAGTGGCTCTTGTTTGTTCTTCTCCTAGTTCATGTTCTATTTTGAACTAGCTTCTTTTTGGCCCTGTGGGCTCTGTGTGTGAAGGGTACAACACCCTATAAATGCTACTTATTTAATCAAAAACATACATAGAGTTTTCTATCTAATCCTCAAACCTCCTTTAGGTGCAACTACTAGTTAATATTATTTTTAAGTTATTTATAAAATTGTGAAGTATAAATTTTGTGTGATTCATTAGATAGATGATTATAATTTCTTTAATATATTACTTTATAAAGATAAATATACTGTTTATTTATATTTTTTTTATAAATTTTTATTTATTTAATATAAATTATTGCAATGAAAATAATTACATTACATTAATAAAATTGAGTTAATTAAATAAAAAATTTAATAAATAAGGATTAATTCAAATTAAATTAAGTTAGAATTTGATAATTCTAATAAATATTTAAAAATTACATATTTAGAAATAATGATTTAAATAATATGTCAAATCATTTCCTTAATAAAATAAAATTTAATTAACTAGCAATCACACCTTGGTGTGCAATGGGTATGCTGAAGAGTTGTGGAAGCTCAATTAGGGAACTTAGTTTTGATCTATTTTTTGAAATTTGTGGTGTACATGAGGTCAACCAATAGAGAGATATAAGGGTAGATAGAGGGATAGAGATGGAGAGATAATGAGATAGAGATATATGGAGATATAAAAGAAGAAATATGGAGAGATAGAGATAAAGAGGTAGATATATAGATATAAAGGTCTAGGAAAAGGGAGAGGGAGAGGTAGATGGATGGATAGAGAGGAGGCATGCTTAGATATAAAGGAGGAGAGAGGAAGAGGGGGAAAAATAGATAGAGAGGTAGAGGGAGGTAGATGGAGAGATAAAGATAGAGAGATATAATGAGATAAAGAATGAGAGGTAGAGATAGAGAGATATAGAGGAAGAGGGAGAGATATAGAGATATAGACAGTGGGATATAGTGATAGAGAGATATAGATAGAGATGGTGAGATATAGGGATAGAGAGGGAGAGATAAATAGATAGAGATAGGGGGGACAAGGAGTATGTGAGAGAGAGAGAGAGAGTGAGAGAGAGAGATATAAAGATAGAGATAGGGAGGGAGAAATAGGGAATGTGAGAGATATATATGGAGGAAAATATAGAGAGGGAGATATATATATAAATAGATAGAGAGGAAGGGAGAGAGGGTGATATATATATAAAGAGAGAGAGAGACAGTTATATATAGAGAGAGATAGAGAGGGAGATTTATATATATAGAGAGAGAGAGAGGTATATATATAATGTTGTAAAATTGCACCCCTCATAATCTCACATTCTTGCATCCACTTTAGTGTCCACTCCCCTAGCATCTGTGTAGGCTCATTTTAGCCCATGCATTAGCCTTTTTCCCTCTCAAGATGCTCCAACACCCCTTTTCGGTAGCTACCCTTGCATGTCCACTTTGTGTCAAACTGTGTACTTTTCCCACTCGTGTTGTTTTGTAGTGTTATTTGTCCATACACTAGTGCACCGCACAGACATCTGTGTGCTGAGCTAGCATCATGTGATGTTTCAGCGTTCAAATGGTTGTTTTTGTGTGTGTTTGCCACTTGTCACTTACTTTTGTCAATGGTAATGGAACAAGTGGGGATGCCCTGAAATGGCTCGAGAAGCTTCTTTTCCTTCCTTAAATTCTATCTTTTCCATATATTTGGTCCTCTAGCTTCATTCTAACTTCTCACTAACTTCTCTCTAGCTTTGGCTCTACCCTTCTACTCTCCAGCTTTTACTTGTACAACTTCACACAACTTGTTATAGTAGCTTCAAACACTCTCAAGCCCTCTTAGCAACACTCTTTACAACTCTCTTGGCTCTTGCAACCCTCTCTTTTGTTCTTTCTCTCCCTCTTTGGCTTGCTTAAGCTGTGTAACTCTATCTCCCTTACTTTGTGCTTGCGAGCATCTTGGGATTTCACACATCCTCTATCTACTACATCTCTAATTCATGATACACGTTCTCCTCCTTGAGTAGGGATTGATTTTATCACTTACATTTTGTGATATAGGTTCTCCTCCTTGAGCTGGGTTTGCTTTTATCAGATCACATTTACTTCTCTTACTCTCTCTATCTTTTTGGCTATCCGTGGAGGTGGGAACACCAAAACAGGGGTTTCACTGAGGAAAAACCCTATACAACCCCAACACTTTCCCCAAATCTTACACCTATAGGTATTGAAGGCATTCATGTGCTAGCAGTTTCATCACTTGCATGGTTGTGAGAATTTCCTTTCTATCTCTTAATCTCTTTACCATTCCTATTTCACTTTATTTTAGCTTTATTACATTCTTTTATTTTCCTATATTTTGTAAGTTCTTAGCAATTTGATTGTTGGTGGTCACTTTGCTATTTTTCTATGATAAACTTAGTTCCTAGTTAGTACGAGATGCCAGTGCACCTTTGAGATGCCAACGCGCCATGCTGACGTCCTTTGGCCAAGAGCTTGTTAGTTTTTCTAGAGAATCTTCGTGACCTGCTCATTCTGATTCTAAAACTCTCACACTGAGAGATCATGAGTAGTGAATCCCCCTTCTCTACATTTTGGTGAACTCGATGTGAAGAACTTTTTTCAAAAACTAGGAATTTATTTATCCCTACTTGGTAGGGTCATAACTTTTGACTTAGTGATCTAAATTCATAACCATTTGCATTGTTGGAAAGGTCTCAAAGAGAAATATTTTAGTCCTTAAGATACAATGCCTTCAACTATTGAATTTTAGGGACCAACACAAGTTTTGACCTCAAATTTTTCTCCAAAGACCTCCAAAAATGCAAATTACTAGAACCTAGAAAATACCAAAAAAATCTGGATTTTTGATTTTTCTTAGTTCTATTGCCAAAATGAATTTAATATCCTATTTTGTTATTGTATAGTCCTAAAATTGTACCCCTTGCAATTTCACATACATTGTTGCATCCACTTTAGTGTCCATTCCCTTAGCATCTTGAGTAGTCTCATTTTAGCCCCTGCGTCAGCCTTTTTCCCCCTCTTAGGATGCTCCAACATTCCTTTTCAATAGCTACCCTTGCATGTCAACTTTATGTTGAACCTTGTGCTTTCCTTGTTCATGTTTTTTTGTAGCATGATGTTTCCAAACACTAGCACACTGCACAAATGTCTGTGCATCACACTAGCATCCTGCAACGTTTCAATGCTCAAACAACTGTCTTCGAGCATGCTTGCCACTTGTCCTCACCTTTTGTTGGTGGTAATGGCTTGGGATGCCTTGTAATGACTGGAGAAGCTTCTTTTCCCTCCTTAAAAGTAGTCTTTTCAATCCATTTGGTCTTCTAAGTTCTTCTAACTTCTTCTAGCTCCACTCTTCTGCTTCTAGCTTCCTCTCCTTATCTTTTCTCTCAAACATTCTACCTTCTTGCTCTTGCTTGCACAAATCCCTTATTTGTCACAACAACCTTAATCTCTCAAGATTTTTTAGCACTCTTAGCTATTACAACTCTCTTTGTTTTCCTCCTTGGCTTCCTAAGCCTTGCTTGCACCTTTGAGCATCTTGGGATTCCACATCTCCTTTCTCTTGCATCTATACATTGTGATATGGGTTCTTACTTAGTGGTGCGAGTTCTACTCCTGAAGCGGGTTTTATTTTCACCACACACTTTTTCCACTTCTCTCTATCTAACTTGTCTATGGAGGTTGGAACACCAAAACAGGGGTTTGACTAAGGAAAACCCCTATATAGCCCCAATTATTTCTCTATATATCATGCATGTAGGTTTTGAAGACATTCACATGCTAGAGGTTTCATCACTTGTGTGGTTGTGAGTGTCTTTTTTCTTTTCTTCTCCTTATCTTTATCATTTACTCTTTACTTTACTTCAGTTCTATTACATTATGTTATTTCCCTATATTCTATAATGTTTTAGCAATTGCAGTAGTAGTAGTCATTTAGCTATTTTTTGTGACCAACTCACTTTCTGGTCTGTATGAGACATGAGAGCACCTCTAGGATGCCAACTTACCGCACTACATTGTTTGTATTTTTTGTTGCCTTCCTTTGGTCGAGAGCTTGTCAGTTTATCTAGAAAATATTTGTGACCAGCTCTTTTGGATTCTAGAAAGTTCTCGCCATTGTTCCTAAGGTAGTTTAGGGAAGTTCACCCCATCAGGCTCTCTAAAGGAAGAGAAATCATGAGCAATGAATCCTCCTCTACATTTTGGTGAACCCGACATGAAGAGGGTATTTTTTGAAAAACTAGGAATCTATTTACCCCTACTTGGCGAGGTCATAACTTTTGACTCGGTGCTCAGAATTCATAACCATTTGCACTATTGGAAAGGTCTCTTAGAGAACTAGTTTAGTCCCTAAAATTCTACTGCCTTTGATAGTTGAATTTTAGGGACCGAAACAAGTTTCGACCTCAAATTCTGCTCTAAAGACCTCCGAAAATGCAAATTACTAGAACCTAGAAAATATCAAAAAAATTGTAATGAATTTAATATCTTCTTTTATTAGTTGAGTATCTAATTTTGTTCAAAATGTAATGATATTCCATTTCATGCATGTGATGATGACTTGGCTTTACCCATGTCACTTGATATCTTTGATCCTTCTCACAAAATTCCTCTTGCTTTAGAGGATATTTGGTTGCAAGAAGATGAAATTATTGATACCTTCCTTAATGTTACTCTACCTTCTATTCATTCCAATGCAATATCTTCTAGAGACGTTACGTTCGTGAATGATGAATCTCATCTTTATTCCAATGCACTCTCTTCTAGAGATGGTGAGTTAGTGAATGATGAACTTGCTTCCACATCTGATCCCTCTTGGGACAATTTTGAGAATGTCTTCAAATAATCATTCCACTAGTTGTGATGAGTCTATAAATGTAATCTATGTCTCTGCTGCCCCTCAAAGGCCTAAGAGACCAGCCATTTATGTGACTCTAGCTAGTCCTTCTCCTAAAAGGATTTTTTCTATTGATGTTCTTCCATTTGATAGTGATTCTCTTGATTCTCCTATGGCTTCCTCTTACAAAGTGGTAGCCCATACTTATGAGAATAGAATGAATAAACAACCAAGCCTTCCTTCAACACCTAAACCTACAACTGAAGTACTTGGTGATTATGATCTTGTTGAGCAACCTTGAGTTACTCCAACTAACATCTCACTATGGGACTTGCTTTAGTTTGCTCTAATTTATCAAGGTATGCTTCAGGAAGCCTTGCAAGAGATCCTCTTTCCTTCTTCCACTAGGCCGATGGAGGCTAATGTGTTGATGGAGTATATTCATGTGGATTCATTGAATATTATGTTCTATCCATAGGAACTCCTGCCTTTAGAAGTACAAGAGAAGGAAAAACCTCTAATGATGATAGTTAACATTAATAACATTGGCATTAGATGTAATCTCATTGATGTCAGTTCATCGCTCAATGTATGTAGCATTGATCTATTGGCTAAGATTAATATTGATCCATCTTCTCTCAAGACTTCTTCTATTTACATTTTTGGGTTTGATAATGTTGGTCAACAAGCTCTAGGTATAATAATATTACCTTTGTAGCTTGGACCCATTATCGTACCTGCCCTTGTATATGTTATGTCAAAAAAGCTACCATATAACCTTCTTCTTGGTATACCATGGATTCATGCTATGGGGAAATCCCATCTACCTTGAACAAATCTATTAAGTTCATGTGTAATAATAAAGTAGTCACAGTCAAAGCTAACCCTGATGCTATTCCCTTGTGTGAGATGGCAACTGTTTGTCAACCTTTAGTTGTGCCTACTCGTATTCCTTCATTGTCTTCCACTGTGTCGATGTTTACTCCAGCAATACCTACTACAAAGGATACTCTTGAGCTAAATGTCCCTTAAGAAGATCCTTCTGAAGCAAGAAATATTAAGTATGCTCCTTTTTCCTTTTCTCAAAGGAATGTATTCCTTGGTGATGATTGGGGTTCCTTAGACTTTACAGATTCCTCCACTAGAGAAAATAAAGTTGACACAATCCACTTAGACCTTCCAATAAAATCATCCACACCCGCTATTGAAGATGATCATTCTTCTGCATTGTAGGGTAATGTGGATGCATATTGTAATATTATTAGTGTTGATCCTCCTTTTGAGGAAGATGATCACACTTCTATTGAAGAGGTTAATGTTGGTAATCCTATCAGGAAGGATGATGGTGATCTCATAGAGGAGTATGACTCCCATTACCAGAATAATGCTCTATGGAGATCCTCCTCCTTTTTCTTCTATCTTCGTATCTTCTTCTTGTGAGTGGTCAAGCCTTTCTCCAATAGAGAAAGGGTTGCTTCTTGCTCCTTGTCCTTTATCTAAGCAAGAGTGTATTTTTTTGTGGCTTCTAAAATCCCTCTTAATCACTCTTCCTTCTCCTACATGCAAGAAATATCATGAACATAATAAAGAAAAACATTCTTTCTATGCATACCATCAAGTGCCTGCCCATTCCACTAGTGAATGTAAGGCCTTGAAGGATAAAATAAAACAACTTTATGATTCAGGTTCCATCACTTATTTATTTGCTAATTCACTTTCCTTTTCTTCACATGACTGTAAGTGATATCGAGATTCACCTCTATACTGCATGTTCTATGTATCTTGCATGGTTCTCCTCCCCTGTATGTTGGGGGTAGTGATAAATTTTTTTAGAGATATGTGTCCTTTCAAGGACCCCCTCTCTTCTCTATATCTTTACATTGGAGAATCCCTTGAGTGGAACGGGTATGTGCAGGATCATCATGGAAAAAATATGCCCTTAAGTGGTAATGAAAATTTAGAAAAATCAGAGTTAGGCAACTTGACATAAAAATTTGAATAAGTTATCTATATTATTTCAAAAATATGTAAGAATAGAATATGTGGAAAATTTAATGTAGTTTTTAAACTAATAGGTTTATTTTAAAAAAAGCAAAATCTATTTGGTGAAAATTTGAAATTTCAATGCAATAGTACTTAAATTTTAGGAAAAAAATAAGAAGTAGGTGTCTGTCTGACCACCCTAACCATAATAAAATGATAAAAAAAATTATAATATTTTAGATATAAGTAGAGGACTCATGTCCAGATGTGATTCATATTTTTTTGTAATTTTTTTCCAAGTAAATAATTAATTATGATTTTTTTATTACAAATTTTAAAAATATAGAAACTCGTATGTCTGACCACCTTAACTTGGTCAAAACTTCATGAAATTCATTTTTTTTAATCCTATAGTATGTGAAGCATAGAATGTGATGCATGTTTCAGATTCAAAAAAATATGATACCATTTGAAAGTTATAGATGTTTTACAATCAGCCTATCAATCAAGACTTTAGTCATAATTCTAATAGAAAGTGAATAATAATAATTTATTAAATTCAAAATAAAGCATAATTGATATTGGCGAAAAGCTAAGAATCTCCTCTACAAACCCTTTTTGTTTCATCAATTTTGACTTAAAAAAAAGTTGTCAACCACATGGGTGAAGTCTAGAAAAACAAGGTAAGTTGTTAAACACGCTTTTTGTGTTGACTTCTTAGGATTGGCATCTCCTAGCCAAATACCAAATCAAACTTGAGGCTATTCCCTAGGAAAAAAAATTTGTGTCATAAAAATCAGATATCCGATATGAATCCGATATCCGATTTGGTTTATATATCATTTTAAAAAATGTTAGACTTTATAATATATGATTTAGAATATGCAATATATCTCGTTTATAGTTTATAGTTTATTTTAATATATCTAGTTAAGAATATACGATTTGGTTTATATATGATTTTTAAATAGTTTATAATTTATTTTAATATATCTAGTTTAGAATATACAATATCATTTATAATTTAATATATAATCTCCTACAAAACTATA